>JAJPUD010004835.1:131780-171219 GCA_023553655.1 Myrmecobius fasciatus
TCTCTTTGTCTCTCTCTTTCTCTGTCTCCCTCTCTCACTCTTTTTCTCTTTATCTCTTCTCTCTTTCTTCTCTGTCTGTGTCTCTCTGTCTCTGTCTCTGTCTCTCTGTCTCTCTCTATCTCTGTCCCTCTTTCTCTCTGTCTCTGTCTCTGTCTCTGTCTCTGTCTCTGTCTCTCTCTCTCTCTCTCTGTTTTTCTCTCTCTCTTCTAATATCAAAGAGCTCTGCTATCATTTTGCAAGCTGGGCTCCTGCAGTTAAAAACAATAAAGGGGCAGGTCAATCAATTCTCTTTTGCTCTTCACTCCCTGTGCCTAGTGACTTCCAGATTAAAACACTCTTCTCTGGTCATCAATTTAGATGTTAGAATATAAGTTTTTTGAGGCTAGGGCTTGTCTTCAATTGGGATTTGTAAGCCTACCCCTAGCCTAGTGCTTAGCATATAGTAAGCACTTAATACATGTTTGCTGACTCATTCATTCAATATATCGTAAGTACCCTCTATGTAAGTTGAGGTACTGACTTCCTGTAGTTTACGATCTAGTAAAGAAATACAGCACTTGCTCCAGGAACTATAAATATATAGTAATACATGATACAAAAGGTCCAAATGCAAGGCCAAGGTATCTATAGCCCTCCCATGTCATCCAACCCTAGGGGAAGGTGTCAGGGGGCTTTGAGTTCTTGATATGCAGTCCTACTGGGGCTCACTTAAAGGGACCACATCACTTAGAATTGGAGGACAGACTTTGGAGGTGGAAGGGAACTTGAGATCATCTAGTCCTGATCAGCAACCAATCAAAAGCATTCATTCATGCCTGATGCATAGTAGACACTAAATAAATCTTTATTGACTGACTGCCAGACATTGTGCTTTTAAACACTGGGGATACAAAGACAGAAATGACAGATCCACATCTGTTCTTTTACAAGATGATAAAATTAGGTTCAGAGGAGAAGGAATGACTTGTTCAAGATCATATAGCATCTTGAATTTGTGAGGAGCAGAGTTTAGAAGAGGAGAAGGGATGGATGACTTGAAGAAAAAAATCAAAGAGAAAGGGAAGGCAGTATCCCTTGGGTATTTAGGAAGTATTCTGTTACTAGTCTGCTAGGTAAACTGTTTTTCCTCTTTGACTGCTCATCTCCAAAAGGAGATTGGGCTAAATGATCTCTTTCCAACACTGTGATTCTCTGGGGACTCCATGACTGGGAATCAGGACTCCTGAGTTTGATAGGAAAGTAGGTTTTTGGTCTTTTCCCCCTGAGGCAATTGGGGTTAAGTGACTTGCCCAGGGTCACACAGCTAGGACGTGTTATGTGTTTAAGACCACATTTGAACTTCAAGGCTGAGCCACCTCGATGCCCCCGGGAAATAGTTTTTGACACACAAGTCTCTCTTTTCAGTGACCATCTATCACCTGTTATGTCTTATTTTAAATGAAATTTGAAATCTCTGAGTTGGGGGCAGAGATTAAGAATTACAGAGGAGGGATCTTGGGACACTGTCATTAGAGAAGGGGTTCCTGGGTAGTTCTAAAGTTAGCTCTAGCCTACTCACCTGGGCCTTAATCCTGGGCACCATGGACAAGTTTTTCATTCAATCTTCCCTCAAGAAGTAGTTTAGTGTTAACTCTTCAGGGTAAAGCAAATATCAAGCTAAATGCTTTGTGGCCATGCCAGAGAAGTATCCCACTTACAAAAGAGAATCATTGGATTTGGAGGATGAAAAATATTTGGAAGTGACTTCTTGAGAAACTGAGGCTCAGAGATGAAAAGTGACTTGGCCAGGATTACCTATTTGGAGCAGTTTTGCTCTGGGGGAGAGGTTAAAAAGGGAGCAAGGCAGTGTGGAGGTACCTGCCAAGCAGTATACATGAATTCCCGAGCTTTAGCTGGGAAACCAGTCCGAATGGGGCCCCACAGCCCAGCCCAATCCTTTGGAGCAGAAGTGAAGAGAAGGCTGGGGAAGCTGAACCTTCCATGTGGTTTCCATGGTCCCTGAGGGAAGCTAGCTGCTGTTTTGCCTGAGGAAGAAGCAGGAGGCTTTGCCAGTCCCAAAGACAGAGGGGTCTGTTCTTTTTGCAGTCCTTCCTGGCTGCCCCTACGTGGCCTCTTTGGCTGGGCTGTGCACACCTGGTTTGTTGAGCAATCTGGGGAATGGCTGCTTTCCCTGGCACCTGTTGTGCTGCCGGAGGGAGGCAAGGGGCCCATGGAGGTGCTGGAGCTTCTGCAAGGGATTATTCCCTACTTGGGAGAGTGAGCATCTACTGGGATGAGGACTGGAGGCAATGGGACATAGTGAAAAGGACCTTGGATCTGGAGACAGGGGACCTGCTTTCAAATCCCACCTCTAGTTAGTATTTGTGACCCTTGATCCCCATCCCTTCCATGTCCGGTCCAGAAACCATAATCAAATCAGGGCCACCAGAATTTCTTCTAAGAATATGCTAACTGACTTTCCTGTGGCCCTATTCACCATCTTCCTGTTTTCCAAACCTCAACATCCCTTTCTGGCTACCACTACCCTATATGTCTGTCTTTCCCTTTTAGAGTGCTGGCTTCTTAAGGACAGAAATTATCTTACTTTTCTCTTCATATTTCCAGCCACTTAGCCTCATGCTAAGACTATAGTAAACCTTTTTCATTTGTTCCTGCCTATTTATTTCATATTGTTCCCCCTTGAACCTTAATTCGCTCATCTATAAAATAAGGGAGCTTACCTAGATAAACTCTGAGGTCCCTTTCAGTTCTAAACCTATGATCAAATAATAATAACAACAATTCACATAGCTTTTTATTTATTTATTTTGCATTTTATTTTTTCTCAATTACATACAAACAAAATTTTAAAACATTTTTCATTATAATAGCTTTTTTTAAATGCATGCAAAAATAATTTTCAGCCTTCATCCTTGCAAAATCTTGTGTTTTAAATGTTTCTTCCTCCCTCCCCCTCCCCTAGACATCAAGTAATCCAATATAGGTTAAAAATGTACAATTTTTCTAAACATATTTCCACATTTGTCATGCTGCACAAGAAAAATTCAGATTAAAAAATCACATAATTATTTAGCGTCAAAAGCCGTTTCCAGTTTTGTTGTCATTCAGTTGTTTTTACTTGTGTCCAGCTCTCTGTGACTCTATCTGGGGTTTTCATGGCAGAGATACTGAGCAGTTTACCATTTCCTTCAATTCATTTGGCAGATGAGGAAACTGAGGCAACTGAGTTAGTCGACTTCCCAGGACCACCCAGTTAGTAAGTGTGTGTTCAGATTTGGACTTTGTGACGCCAAGCCCGGTGTTCTAGCCACTGTACCAATACATACAGGATAAATTAGAATCAGCAGAGAAAAAACACTAGTAGTAAGGGGGAATTAGGAAAGAAGGTGAGATTTTTTGCAGAATCTTGAAGGAATCCTGGGAAAACAGGAGATGGAGAAGGGAATCCCAGGGACGGGGGCAGCCATGAAAGTGGCCTCCCATGAAAGATGGGAGGTGGAACAAAGAGCCAGTGTCCCTGGCATGACAAGCATGTGTGTGGGGGTCGGGGAGGGGGGAGTGTGTAAGGAGAATAGGAGGATAGGAGGGGGCCAGATTCTCCAGCCTTGGCCTTTTTCCTAAGCTCCATTCTAGCAACACTTGCTGCCTTTGGGATATCTTGAATAGGATGCTTCAAACTCAACACATCCCAAAAAGAACTCATTGTCTTTCTTCTCAAACCCTTCCTCTTCGAGCCAATATCTTCCCTTCATTGACTATTTACAATTTATCCAGTATATATCTTGTTTGTCCATAATTGTTTGCATATTGTCTCTCCCTTTACACTATGAGATACTGGGGGCTTGTTTGCCTTTGTGTGTGTGTGTGTGTGTGTGTGTCCATGCTTGGTATAATGCCTGGTATACAGTAGGTGCTTAATAAATGCTATTTGATTGACTCACTCTAGAGCCTGTGCTCCTTCTCTGCAGTATACCAACATCTCCACCCCCATCTCTGGATCCTTACCTCTGCTTCTAGAATCTTTAGCTTCCTTCAAGGTTCAGCTCATCTTGCCTACTCTGGAAAGCCTTCTCTGTTCTCTCCATCTTGACCCTTCTCATTTATTAAGACTTTCCCACCTCACAATATTGTACCTTGTATTTTCATATGTGCATCTATAGTGCATCTCACTTGGTATAATTAAGATCCTTAAGGCAGAGATGGTTTCATTTTTGTCTGTATTTCCAAATGCCCAGACCAATGCTCGTTAATTAATAAATTAGTAATTTATTAATTTATTAAAACATTTAAAATTAATGAATGCTTGTTAAATTGAGTTGAGATTGTCTGCAGGTTGTTAAATTTTTTCTTGGCAGAAACCTTCTCAGATAATGTGCTAATATGACATAGTCTCAATAGAATGGAAATTTCTTGAGCGTATGGATTGTTTCCTTTGGGGGAAGAGGGCGTCTATATTCCCTGAGCCTGGCACGTGGTAGATAATTGAATAAATCACCTCCCAGAATTTGAGAGTTGGAAGGGACCTCAGGGCCCATCCAATCCAACACATATATGAAAAGAATACTCACTGGAATATGCCCTACAGGTGGTCATCCAGTCTCTGTTTGAAGGCCCCCAAGGAAGGGAGACTGATCACTTCTCAAGCTTTTAAACAGTTCTGATATTAAAACCCTTGTCCAGATATCAAGTCTAAGTTTGACTCTTTGCAACTTCTACCTGATGATGCTGTTTCTTTCCTCTGGGACTGAAAAATAGATGCGTGACAGATCTTCAGATTTTTTTCCAAGTCAAGGGGCAAAGTTTAATTATAATTGTAAAGCCAATTAAAGCAGGTTAAATTTCAAAAGAAGTTAGCAAAGAACCAGGAGCAAGAAGATATATTTATAGGAAAAAAGGTAGATAGACCAGATGTTTCATGTCACTGATAAACTATTTTTTTTTTGGTTGAGGCAATTGGGGTTAAGTGACTTGCCCAGGGTCACACATCTAAGACATGTTAAGTGTCTGAGGCCAGATTTGAACTCAGGTCCTCCTGACTTCAGGGCTGGTGCTCTATCCACTGCACCACCTAACTGTCCCCCGTGAGCTAATTTTAAGGCTTATAGTTGGAGTTGGAGAGTGGTCTTAGAAGTAGAATTGAGGAGTGGGTCTTGTAAGCACCTTATTATTGATTACCCTACCCTGGACACTCTCAGCTTATTAATGGTCTTCTTAAACTATGGTGCCCAGAACTAACATAGCATTACAAAGATGTGATCTGCCAAACACAGAATGCAATGGGATTATTAGCTTCCTCTTCCTGGGAGGCTATGATCTGCTACCCACTGTGGCCTAGGATTGCACACCTGTCACACTGCTGACTCCTAATGATCTACTAAGCCATCCCCTCCTCTCAGCTTCTTTTTACTGTATTATTTTATATTTGGGGAACTGGTTTTTTGTACCTAAGTGCAAGACATTACATTTTTCCCTATTGAATTTCATCTTGGTTTCAGCCCAGTCTTCTAGCCTGTTAAGAACCTTTTCCATCTTAGCTGTCGTGCATATTATCTGTCCCTCTCAACCTTGTTCCACTGGATCTGCAGTTCTAAGGGCCCTCCCAGCTCTGACATCCTGGGTTCTAAGGGCCCTCCCAGCTCTGACCTCCTGAGTTCTAAGGGCCCTCCCAGCTTTGACATCCTGTGTTCTAAGGCCCCTTCCAGCTCTTAGATCTGTAACTTCTTCCATGTCATTGATAAGGTAGTAAAAAACTACTAGACCAAACACAAATGCTTGGGATACTCTACTAGAGACTTCCTATGGCATTGCCATCGGACGCTCAATCATTTACTACTCTTTGAGTTTGAGTCTAAGTCTCTCTGACTGGATAATTATCTAGTCCATATTCTCTTTCTTCTCCAGAAGAATAAGATATTTGATCAAAAACTTTAAAAGTCTAAGTAAATTATATCTGTGCATCCTCCTTATCTACTGTCAATAATCTTATCAAAAAAAAAAAGAAAGAAAGAAAGAAAATGAGGTTAGTCTGGCGTGACTTGGTCTTGATGAAACAGCGTTGACTGTTTTTAGTTACTATTTTTTCCTAGATATTTTCCAACCATCTCTTTAATGATCCTTCCTAGAATTTTCCCAGGAATTGAAGTCAGGATCGCTGGCTTATAGTTGGCAAACTTTCTCTCTCTCCCTCTTTCTCTGTATCTCTGTCTGTCTCTTTCTGTCTTTCTCTTTCTCAATCTTTTTTTTCTCTCTCTGTCTCTATCTCTGTTTCTCTTTCTCTCTCTTTCTCCCTCTCTTAATCACACATACTATCTCTCAATGTCTTTTTCTGCCTTCCCCTCTCTCTCTTAATCATACCCACTCTCTCTCAAACTCTTTTTCTTTTTTTCTCTGTTTATCTTTCTGTTTCTCTCTTCTCTTCCCCATTCCCTCTTGCTGTCTCTTTCTCTCTCTGTCTCTATGTCTCTGTCTCTCCCGTCTCCCATCTCTCCACCTCTTTGTCTCTCTCTTTGTCTATCTCTGTATGTGTCTCTGTCTCTGTCTCTCTGTGTCTCTGCCTCTCTCTTTGTCTCTGTCTCTGTGTCTCTCTGTATGTGTGTGTGTCTCTCTCACTATCTCTTTCTCCCTCTCTCTCTGTCTCTGTGTGTGTGTGTTTCTGTCTCTATCTCTCACTCCCTCTCCCTCTTTCTCTCCCTTCCCCTGCTCCCCATCCCCCAAATCAGGACATTTGCCCTCTTCAATCTTTCAGTAGCTCTCCCGTTTTCCATGAACATTGGTTTAGCAATCCCACCGCCAATTCTTTCATGACTGGAGGATGTAGCTAACCTAGACCACCAGGTGACCTGAATTCATCAAGGTTAGCCCTTCTCTTGCCACGTCCAAGCATGAGAGAAGCAGGGCTGTGCCTTCTTGTGGGCTCAGATCTGGTGGAGCTTCCTGCAAGAAGTCTGTGTCAATTACCCACTTCGTGCTCCTTGCCCACCCCACCTTGGAAATTACTCTAGATCTACTTTTTTATAAGTTTTGTATTTATTTTTCTGTGGTTTTCCCCAGTGGATCGTGAGCTACATGAAGGCAGGGACTGTTTTGCTCGGGTGTTTTTGCCTCTAGTGCCTGACTTCTAGAGCACCTTTAATCCCTTCTTCTTGAATGAATGACTTCAACAATGTAAACAGAAAAAGTAATAACACCAGACAGAATGTTGTAGTATAATAATGATCAAGTTTGGACCCAAAGGAGAAAGGAAAAAAAAACTCACCTTCCTCCTTTTTTTTTGCTGGAGAGTCAGGGGACTGGGGATGTGAAATGTTTCATGTATTGTTTGATACTTGGTCAGTGGATTTTGCTAAAAACTTAGGTTTTCAAAATTTTTCTGGAGAGAAAAGAGGGGTTATTTTTGGAAAAGAGCAGGATATAAAAGCAAAAGGCATCAATAAAACTTATTTTTAAAACAACTTAGAAGTGTATCTGGGAAGTAAAAGTGGGGATGGGAAGCTACTTTCCAGCCAAAGAGTTTTTGATTTGAGAAAGAGTTTGGATAATATGAAATCTCCTAGCCCTAACATTCTGTGTCCTAAGGGCCCTTCCAGATCTGATATCCTGTGTTCTAAGGGCCCTCCCAGCTCTGACATCCTGGTTTCTTAGCACCTTCTATCTATCTATAATTTGATGATTCTAGGATCCTCTTGGGTCTTGGAGAACAAATGAGTGACTCCAAGGGAGAAACTTTGATATGCTTTGCAGTTGGGAATACTTCCCAGAGTCAGGAGTAACATGAGGCTCTTCCTGCCTCTTCCTCTGGGTCCTTCATCTCCCTTGGATCCGGTGATTTTGTCCCGGTCCATCTTTCCCTCCACCCCCCCCCTTTCCCTCCTTACGCCCACACTTCCCTTAAGCAGCCTGAGCCAGCTTTTTCTTGCTTTTTGTTTTGATGAAAGTGCTAAGTTCTTTTCCCAGGCCCCTGAAGCCCCCACAACAAATATCAGGACTCAGCTCTCTACCCTAAAGCCCCAGGAAAAGGGTCTGGATAGAGACAAGCCAGCTGGAAACTGTGGGCTGACAGCCCCTCTCCCCATCCCACCCCCATGATTGAATAACTGTCTTTTCCTTTGGTGATCAAATGAACAAATGTCTTTTTTTCTCCATCTCAGCTTTTTCCTCTTCTCCATCCAGAGTCTGATCAAAATGTCTCTTGTCCCTAGAGACTAAATTTATTTCCTTCGTGAGTGGGTGAGACCCTAGAATCATGTGGTTAGAGCTAGAAGGGGACTCAGAGATCTCTAAGCCAACCCCCTCCTTGTACACAGAGAGAAACTGAGGCCCAGAGAAGGAAGAAAGGACTTGCCCAAGCTCTCACAGCTGCCATATAACTGATTTAGTCCTCAGCTTCCTCATCTGTAACATGGGGGTCGTAGTGCTAGCAGAACCTAGCTCACAAGACATGTAAAACTCAAAAAAATGGAGAAAACTAAATCAAAACAAAACAAAACAAAAAGACTCAAATAAGAATCGTCAATGTGAAGGTTTTTAAAGTAAGCAACTCTGCCTGGATCGGAAGCAATGTCTCCTGAGTTATCAGAGCTGAAATCTCCAGGATGAACCTTTCTGTTCTGACAACTCTTCTGACATTTTGTTCTAAGGGTCCTCCCAGCTCTGACCTCCTGGGTTCTAAGGGTCCTCCCAGCTCTGACATCCCATGTTCTAAGTCCCTTCTCAGCTCTGACATCCTGGGTTCTAAGTCCCATCCCAGTTCTGATATCTTGTGTTCTAAGGGCCATCCCAAGCTCTTACTTCCTGCGTCCTCTTCTGTAAAATCAGGGTGTTACATGAGGCGATTTCTAAGGCCCTTTTCAGTTCTCACCTTGGTGATGCTATGATTAGTCTCAGTATAGCCAGGTGTGTGTTGACCAAGCCCCTTCATCCCAGCTTTGCCCAGTCCCTTGGAGTAGCCCCTCAAGAAATTTGAGATGGGGAGAAAACGAGCTGGGAAAACTAAGCAATGTAGAGCTTGTACACTCCTCCATGAATACACCTTGCATTTTACAGCCTTTCCAACCTCTTGAGTGTTAGACCTGTGACAGTGATGTGGCATGAATAATTAATTAGTCCTGTTTCACAGATGAGTAAACTCAAAGAGACTGGTTAATGTGAGCTTTCCCAATGAATCTTTAGCAGAGCCAAATCAGAGCTCAACTCTAACGTCCGGATATCATTCTTTTTTCCCCCTTTTTTTTATTAAAATTTTTTTTTCTTGATTTCTTTTCTATTGCCTTCATTTCCACACAGCACCATCATCATGGACCCAGCAAAACAATCTCTTTTGGTGCAATTATGTCACGTTGCCCACCACCTTCCTAAGAGATGGTAAAATGGCGGCATTGAAAGGAAAATAATTGGACCTTGGTACCTGAGTTTTCTTCTCCACCTCCAACCTGGAGCCATTTATACCATCACCCCTTTCCTATAAGCTAAAGCTGCTCCCCAGTCCTGGGAAAATCAAGTCTTTTCACACAGCAGGATGATGGCAAGGGAAATTTTGGAGCTCCTGAGTAGAAAATATGAGACTCCTCTAGATATGTTCTTTTTCTTCCTCTTCCTCTCCTGATCTCCTTCCAGCTAGGTTTATTTGCTCTTCGATTCTTTATTCAATCACAAGCTGCCTCTCACTGATGTGACTGTAAGCTCCTTGAGGGTAGGACTATGGTATATTTTTCCTGGATTACAATTCTCCCTGTACAAGTTGGAGCATAGTTGGTTTAAAATAAATGCTGCAGTATAGTCTTTCAGAGGAGAGGGGAACACTTTTTACCGGGGGCTTAATGAAGAGTAAGGTTATCGCTAAAGCTTCAGAAGATCATAGATTCAAAGGTAGGTGAGTGCTTTAATTTCATCTAATCTCCCTCCCCTTGTTTTATAGACTGAGGTCTAGAAATTTGCACTTGTTCAAGGTCACATAGGGAGCAAGTAGAAAAGTCAGGTTGGCACCCAGATCCAGCTTCAAAAAGCAATTAGCCATCCCCAGTTGCCTCTGAACTCAACCAGATGTGGGATCTGGGGGCTGCAGCTCATGCTGAATGGCAACCATGGGAAGAAACTAGGGTAGTTAGCTTGGAGAAGAAATTTAGGAGAGACCTTGGCCCTGTTTTTAGGATTTCTAGAGTTGTCATGTAAATGAGGAATTATTAGTTCACCTCTTCCTGGTCCTGGAGGGGAAAGCTAGGAGCAATGGTTGGATGTCCAAAAAGGTCTGCCAAGTGAGAGTTGTCCCCAGAGTCCTAGGCTCCCTCCAGATGCAGTGGATTCCCCTTTGCTGGAGGCCTTTGAGCAAAGGTTGGATCTCTTAGAGGGGATTATTAAGCAGACTTAGTAGCCTCTAAATGCCTTCTAACTCTGGGATTCTTTGACTTCTCTATCTTAGTTCCTTTATGTGTAAAATGGGAAGGGAGGTAAATGAAGGTTTCCTTCCTCGATCCAATTTTGCCATTCAGTGAGACTAGAATTCTCGAATTGCCTCTTGGTCTCAGGGGCTCAGGTATTGCTGCTGTCGCTGGTGGGGAGGCAGAGAGAGAGCTTCTGCTCCTTCTGCCCCAGAAATCAGGGCAGCTAGGTTGTATGGTGGATAGAGTGGCATGCCTGAAGGTAGGAAAACTTATCTTCCTAAATTTATATCTGATCTCAGATACTTACTGGCTGTGTAATCTTGGACAAGTCACTTAATCCTGCCTGCCTCAGTTCCCTCATCTGTAAAATGAGCTGGAGAAGGAAATGGCAAGCCAGTTCAGTCTATTTGCCAAGGAAATGTCAGATGGGGTCAGAAAGAGTCAGACATGACTCAAAACAAAACTCATTGTCTCTCTGGAGAGTAGCCCTAGTTATGGACAATACAGTTGACCTATGGAGCTTCAGGAGAGCAGGTACTTTTAGTTACTGGTTGACATTTTATCTATTACTTTATAGATGGCTCCCACATTTTAATTTTTTTTCTAAAAATATTTTTGACATCTTCTATTTTATATTATCTACATTATATCTCTAGTGAATCTTTATCTCTCTCCATCTCTGGGCATGTATCTCTATCTCTGTCTCTGTGTGTGTGTGTGTGTATGTATCTCTGTGTCTCTGTTCCTTTATGTCTCTGTGTCTCTGTCTTTCTATGTCTGTCTCTGTGTTTCTATGTCTATCTCTGTCTCTATCTCTGTGTCTGTGTCTGTGTCTCTCTGTTTCTCTCTCCCCCTCCTTCTCTACAGAGCCATCCCTTATAGCAAATTGTAAAAGGAGGAAAAAATTCACCAAAATATTGAAAAAATATATAATTATGGAGTGTTCCCTGCAGGGTAGGGTGTATCTTCTCATCTCTGGGGATTAAGTTTGCTCATTATAATTAGACAACATTCATCTTTGATTATTTTGTTGTTTTTCTTTCTGTTTACATTGTTGTCACAATGGCTTTTTTTTCCCCTGCCTCTCCTTCCTTCACTTTGCATCTGTACACGTCTTCTTTGCTTCTCTATATTCTTCATATTCATGTAACATTTTACTACTTTCATGCATTATAACTTATTTAGTCATTCCCTAATAGATGTTTTCCTTCCCTTTGAGGTGTCCCTGAGCTCCCCAAAAGGCCCCTTTGGCTTGATGGACTCCCAGGAGAACAGGCAGGAAGCCAGGGAAGGGAGGGCTGGTGCATCAGGCCTGCAGGGAAATGACAGGAGCCAGGAGGCAAGCTGGTGCCCTATGACATCCCCATGGCCAAGTCTCAAAGCAGGGACAGCTAGAATCTGCATCTTGAGATGTGACTCCACCTCCTTTCCCCAAACCCCAGGAGAGAGATGTCCCGGGAATGTTATGGGTTGTGGTGTTTGCTCAGGCTGGGAATGTGGAGCCCTGGGCAGAGAGCAGAATAATATTTATCTATGTCACCACCAGGCTCTGCCTTCTGGAGGCCCCCAAGGGGTACCTCCCAAAGAAGCGGTTACATAACCAGAAGCTGACAAGGCAGGAACGAGAAGGAAAGAAATTCTCCTTACTCTGTTTTTTTAAGTCTTTTGACACATTTTGAAAAAGCAGGTGCCAGTTAGGTGCTCCAGTTTCTTCTCCAAGGCTGGAAGGGATTCTTCCCACCCTCAGAGGTTCCTGAGAAGGTGCCTTATCCATATTACCTTATGGGATTTGTCCTTCCATCTCTGAGCATCCATCCAGCTTCAGAGAAGAAACTTAAAAAAACAAGAGTAACAAAACGGAAGGATGAGAAGTTAGAGGTGGAAGGTGAAGGAAGAAGGCAGGAGGAGGGCAGAGAGCAATCAGTCTATCCATAAACATTTCTTAAATGATGCTTACTATGTACCAGGGGCACTATTCTGGTCTCTGGAAGTTCGAATACAAAAGTGAGACAGTCCCTGGCCAAGAGAAGCCCACATCCTAATATAAGGACAAGGAGGCAGCAAAGGCAAAGAAGGTCCAAACTGTACCCTAAAGAAATGTTTCTTATTGTTCAGTCATTTCCATCATCTTCATGTCCCCATTGGGGTTTCCTTGGTAAAAATCCTGGAAAGGTTTGTCATTTCTTTCTCCAGTTTATTTTGCAAAGGAGGAAACTGAGGCAGGCAGGGTTAAGTGATTGGCCCAGGCTCACACAGCTAGTAAATGTTTAAGACCAGATTTAAACTCAGGAAGAGGATGGTTCCGGACTATAGGATCAGTGTTCTACCCATCTCAAAGCTTCCAAACAGGATTGGCTGGAAACTCATTATCTCAGAGGTCAAGTGACTCTAAGGCCATTTAGCCCCACCCAGACTGAAAAAGAATTCTCTCTGTGATACACCTGACAAATGGTCAACCAATCTCCACCTGAAGAACTTTGGAGACAGGGAACTCACTACCTCCCAAGGTAACCCCTTTGGGATGGAGAGTTCTTTATTAGAAAATTCTTATGATGATCAAGCCCCATATTGGAGACCCTTCCCTTCCCTTGCTGCCACTGGGGATGCTGATATTGCTAGAAGAGCCCTCTCTAACAAGCTGGGGTTTCTCACCATTTTCAGAAATAGTTTCAGAGTTTCAGAATCAAATTTCAGAAAAATTCAGAAAATTGCAAGGACTCAGTACTGGTGTCCCTTATTGAAGAAATTCAGTACCTGGTCAGGGGCCTGGATTCACCTCAGCAGCTATCTTATTGTAGCAGCCTTATCACCCTGGATAGCTCCTCCCTACACTTTCTCCCCTACCCCAATTGATGAGTTCCTATCTAGGAATACCATTTAAGGAAATGTCCATAAACACTTTTCTCTCAACTCCACTCTTAATTCTTCAGACTTTTCCACTTTACCTCACACTGATCATCCCCCCTTTTTCAGCATCTTTCTTCCACCCCCATTAGAATGTAAGCTCCTTGAAGGTAGCAACCATCTATTTTTCCCCTTTTAGTTGTACTTTGAGTGCTCTTATAGCACCTGGTACATAGTGAGTATCTAATTAATGTTCTTTTTTTCTTTCTTCTTTCCTTCCATCCTCCCTCCCTTCTCTCTCTCTGTGTGTGTTTGTGTGTGTCTTCCTTTCTTCTTTTCTTTCTTTCTTTCTTTTTCTTCCTTCCTTCCTTCCTTTCTTTCTTTTCTTCTCTTCCTTCCTTCCTTCCTTCCTTCTTTCTTTTCTTCTCTTTCTTTCTTCCTTTTCTTCTCTTTCTTTCTTTCTTCCTTCCTTCCTTCCTTCCTTCCTTTCTTCCTATGATGGAAAAACATGGGTTAGACCAGGGCTTTTTAAACTTTTTCTACTCATGACCTCTTTTTACCCAAGAAATTTTTACATGACCCCAAATATATAGATATATAAAACAGGTATGTAAATCAGACATCTATTGATAATAACTCATAATTTTATGACCCCCCCACATTCAATTATGAGATCCAGTTTAAGAATCTTAGGACTAGACAATAGTGTGACTGATCAGACTTAATTCGAATAGCTAGGCTCATACAATAGGGTAAACGAATACCTTATTTTGGAAGGAGGGAGAATGCTTCAAGGATCTGTATGTGATTCTTTGCTCTAATTTTTTACCTGGCTCAAATAATAGCAGATGACCCCATACTGGGAAGGATAGCTCAAGATCTTTGCAAGCTTCGACCCAATCAAATGAGGTGAAATTAAATAGGACTCAATGTAAAACCTTATAGTTGAATTCAAAAAAATCAATTTTACCTATATAAATGGAAGAGACAGAGCAGGATTTCTGTTTGGCTGAGAAAGCTCTGGGAGTTTTAATGGGTTGAAAGTTTAATGAGTCAATAGTGGCAACCAGTAAAACACTAATATATTTTTGGGTTTTACTAAGAGATGCCAAGTTTAGGTAGAAATAAGGAGATGTTAGTTCTCCTCTGATCTGTCTTATTAGGCCACAGTTAGAGTACTGTGTTCAGTTCTAGATGCTGTATCATAGGGAGTCAGAATCAAGAAACGTTTATTAAGAACCTTCTCTGTGCCAGGAATTATGCTAAGTGCTAGGTATATCCAAAATAGACATACACTTAAAGGAGACCACCAAGAAAGTGATTAGGTTTATTTTGCATGATGTGAAATTACAAAACAATAAGTAGATGTTTCAGCTGGAAAACTTAGTCCTGATTTAATGAAAATCTTTTTAATGAAATTATTTTTGAAATATCAAAGTTATATGAAAATACAATGGGCTCCCTGAGAAGACCGTGGGTTCCCCCTCACTAGAGGCCTTCATATAGAGAGAAGCTAGATGACCATTTGTTGAGGATGTTGTAGGGAGGAATCCTGTTGAGATGAAAGTTGGCTCCTAAGCAAGCAAACTTTCTACTTGGGGATTCTGTGCCTTTTTCACACTTAGTTTCTTTTTCTTAGCCTTTAATTCTCACCTCACAGGTTCACATTTACTTTATCTCACACATATAACTTGTCCTTTTCTCCAGGATTTTACTGGTTCTATTACAATTTAGTTCAATTTAATGCCATTTAATGCAATTCTACAATCCTGTTAATTGTATTACAGTCATCCATACTGGATTGTGTGAATGTAGCAGATAAACAGAGCTTAGTGGGTGCCCTCAGCATTGGACTAAGCAGTTCATAAAATCCATTCTTGCACCTGAAAGGCCTAGGTTCAAAACCTGATTGACACTATCTGTTTACTTTTAAGTAAATCACTTCCTTAGGCCTTAATTTCCTCTTCTAAGGAATGGAAAGGGTCAACTAAATGAGTAGATTAGACTAGATGAGCTCCCTTGGTACCTCCCAGTTTTAAGCCTGTGAATGATAAATGAGAAAGTATTTATTAGGTGCTAAGTGCCAAGAGTTCTGCTCAGCTGTGATGCTTCTCCTCCACAAGGAAAGACAGTTCTTGCCCTCACCCAACTTATTTCTAATAATGGGAGACAACATATAAAGGAGTGGTGTTTGGAATGTCCATGACAATTCTTCAGCTGATGCTTAAAATTAATCAGCCTTTGGGGCAGCTAGGTGGTGCAGTGGATAGAGCACCAGCCGACCTGAGTTCAAATCTGGTCTCAAACACTTAACACGTCCTAGCTGTGTGACCTTGGGCAAGTCACTTAACCTCAATTGCCTCAGCAAAAAGCAAACAAAAAATAAAAAATAAAAAAAACCAATGGGGTCTTGAAGAATTGGACATGATTGAAATGAATAAACAACTAAGAGTGACAAAATGAATAAAGAGCCTTATGTCTCCTAGTCCAGAGGCCTTTAAACTCATGATCTCCTTGGTCTTTCCCAGCCTCATGAAGTCAGGAAATGGTCAAATCTATCCTTCCTCCTCGTTTTACAAATTGGGAAACAGAGATACATCTACTTGCCAAAGGAAGAGAGTGAAGAGTGAAGATGGGGGCTGACTGGCAGGAGCATCTTTCTTTCCTAAAAAAGATGCCCTTTCTGAGAGTTTCCTATTGCAATGAGTGGAGAGAATTCAATGGACTTGGAGTCAGGTTTGGATTCTAAATCTGACAGGTTGTAGAATCATTTGAGATACCTTCCTAATCTATCAAATAGGTATAATTATAATAATTATACTTTGCATAATAATAAAAATTTAATTCACATCATATTTTAAGACTTGCCAAGCACTTTGCAACATATCATATCCCATCTTATCTTCACTATAGCCCTGTGAGGTTATTGTCTCCATTTTCCAGATAAGGAAATTGGAATTTGAGGGAAGTTTAAATGCTTTGCCCAAGGTCAAACAGGTAGGAAGTATTTAAAGCAGAATTCAAATTCAGATCTTCCCTATTTCAAATCCAGCGCTCTATCAACTATAAGCCACATAGCTTCCTCTCATTATTTCACTTGATCCTCACAAAGAGCCCCATAAAGTAGAAACTAGAAGTATTATTATTTTCATATGATAAATGAGGAAACTGGAGCTGAGAGGGGATAAGTTGGACAAAAAACTAGTAACTATTAAAGGTTTGACTTACACTCAAGTCTCTCTTGACTCCAAGTCTAGCATTCTGGCCTCTTGTAATAATACTGGTACAGTAGACCTCCAAAGCAGATTGGGAAATGTAAAATTCTGTGAATTGTACACTGAAATGTAAAATTCTATGAGATGTATGAAAATGTAAAATTCATTAGGTATACAAATTCAGATTTTTGTTAGCATTGTTAGTTGGAAGATTGAGGGCTTTCTCCAGGCCCAGAGTCCAACCATTTTCAGCTTTCAACCAAAGAGAGTGAAAAACATGGTGGTTTGAAGTCATAAGAGAAAAGGAGAAAGGAGGAGTAAAAAAGAGCAGAGAGAGAGAAAGAGAGAGAGAGAGAGAGAGGAGAAAAGGAGAGGGAGAAAGGGGGGGAAGGGGATGGTGGGGGAACGGCAGGGCAAGGGGAAGAGGGAAGGGGGAGGCATGAGAGGGAGAGAGTTTTTAAATGGAACTTAGTCACCCAAACAAGCATCCCAGTGTGTCTCCGGAGCTATTGTGACTGGCTGAGAGCCAGCTGTGGCTCCCGGCTGCTGGAGCTGGCCCCCAGCTCTCTTGAGCAGCTGTGGTTGTTTCCCCCCAGCTCCCATCTCCTCTGGAGTCTGGGGGCTTGGAGCAGGAAGGCAGGGGCTGGGCAGGACAGGGAAAGGGGACATTGTTACTTCTGGGATAAGGGGCATGTCAGGTACTCCCCAGAGAGGCTAAGGGCCCTATCCCAAACAGGAAGACTGGAAAAATCACAAGATAGCCAACCTTCTAGGTTGTTAGAGCTAGCAGGGACCTTAAATCTCATGGAGTCCTCATGCCTGTATTTTGTACTGGGGAAAAGGGAAGCCCGTGGAGAGAGAAGGCTTTACTGAAGGTCACACAGCAGTTGGGCCCGGGGTTCTGTTTCTCAGATTCTCACAACCAGGTCTCTGTCCCCACACACTCCTTTCTGAGTCCAGATTTGGGCTCACAATTCTCCCTGTGACTAAGATGGGTCGAAGGATCAAAGGCTTTGTGCATAAAGAGACCTAATGTTATCACTGAGACCCCAGCGAGTTAAGGTCTCCGGCTCTCTCTGGGATCTCTATCTGGCCACTGGACCCAGAGGGCTCTGGAGGGGAGAGGGAGGCAGGGCCCTCCTTTTGCACAGCCCCGCTCCCTTCAGTCCAGCTCCCCTGCATGTCAGGGTCCTCTCTGAAAACCAGGGACCGACAGCCACAGAGTCAGGATTCCAGCCAGGTCCTCTGGCTAACTCTGAGTGCTTTAGCCAAGCTCCTCTCCTGCCCTGTGCTGCCCTTCCCTGGTTAGCTGACTGACCTCCTTTAGGGTCCAATCAGTTACTCCTGCTCCAAGAAACCTTCTCTGACCAGCCCAGGCAAAGCGAGTTCTGTCTATACCAATCACTAGGCAGTTAATCACTTAGTACCTTGGGCACCTTCTGGTTTGTTTCTGAATTTTTATTCATCTCCTACACAGGATTCATTTAGCTTCTAATGTATTTATGTCTTGCTCCCCAGCTAGACTGCAAGCTACTTGAGGGCAGGGACAGTGACCTCTTCTTTCTCTCTGGGGCTGGCTGGATGTCATGGGCTCTCACCAGTCAGGGAGTTCTAGTCCAGCACCAGCAGCAGCAGGGCCACATGGGCTGCTATGTGGCCAAGGACATGGCCTAACTGCCCCCCATTTAGCTAACCTCAAGAACAGAAATGCCAGCCCTGCACTATAAAGAACTTAATTGATCATTCTAACTTGTAATGGCCTAACCCAAGTAGGCTATTGCCTTGCTAGGTGGCCATGGACAAACTGCATCCCTTCCTTGTGCCTTAGCTTCTTCCTCTAGAAAATGGGGATAAAGAATAGATTTCCCTCTGGACTGTTCTGAGACTGAGAAGGTTGGGGGAGAGGCATTATGGGTTAGTTTTTGAGCAATAGAATCATAACCCAGTCTGATTGAATTGGATCCTGACTCATTAGAGTTCCCCCCCACAACTCTCTAGAATTCAGATAGAAAAACAAGGAAAATAGATGAGAGGCCATCTATTACTGTGGAGGAATCCCAGCTGGGCCATTGACTACAAGTATGACTTTGGGTGGGTCCTTTTGGGTCTCTAGATTGATTTCATCATCTGTTAAATGATGAGGTGGGACTATAGTTCTATACCCATTACTTGGAACAAATTAACATAATTACATTTATGAATGTCCATAATGAACTGAAATCTTTTACACCTTGAAAAAAGTTTTTAATATATAATAAGTCCTGTTTCTCTGCAGTCATTTATTTTGCACAATTTGCTGTTGAAGTCAGAAGAATTTGATCCATGGTCTTTAAATTTTTCATTGGGAAAGCTATATTTTTATCACCCAGGGTATAACATTTACCTTTGACAAGCATTTCATTTTTGCAAATCTAGCCTTGATTACCTAGCCTCTAAGTTTTCAATAAGTTGAGCTCCAAAGCTATTAAAGCATTGTTTATCTCCATCTCTTAGATACATTTCTAACCTTTCATGTTGTATGGTATGGGATAAGGGCACATTGCAATATTCCATCTCCATTTTGGAATATCTGCAATTTCAGAACAATTTTATTTTTCTTTGTATTAACATATTTATCAAAATCCATCATCACTTTAATAAGGACAAGACTTCCAGGCACCTTGGAAGCTAAAAACAAAAACAATATTTTTGAGTGAGTGTTATGAAGTTTTATGAAAATGCCTAGATCTTATGAGCCTACTTGGACTTCTGATAATGGTTTGTGGAGTGAAAAAGTGAGTTTCTCCAGTAAAAATTATATTTTTCCAATCCTCAATCGTTTAGTATTTTTATTGTCTTGCCATGAAAAATGTTTTTTTTTTCCTTTTTATAAATGTTTAGGCAGCTTTTTAAAAAATTAGTCCTCCAAATAAACTTCCAATTTCAAGAAGACTGAATACTGCATCACAGATGAATAAATTTCAATCCTTCTAGCTGCAAAGTTGCTCTGAAAGTCTTTGCTTGTCTTCTGGGGATTAATTAGGCTATTTAGCAGCAATAGTTTGTTGCTTCTTTTTTGCTTTTCACAGCAACTGGAGTTAAGTGACTTGTCTAGAGTCATAAGCTAGTAAATGTCAAATGTCTGAGATCATATTTGGACTCAATTCCTCCTGAATCTGCACCACCGCACCACCTAGTTGCCCAGTTTGTTGGTTCTTATTGATGTTTTTGTTTTTTCCTGAACTTTGCTTTTCAGTTAGATGTAATTCATCCTGTTTCATCGTGAGCTTGAATGATCCTTTAAATGCTCACATTAATAGCTTGAGCAATAACAACAGTGATTGAAATGTGCTCTTTTTAAAAGAGTTACAACTTTGGCACGCTTCTTTGTAGTAATATCCATCCATTCCTAAAAACCACAAAATTAAACAAACAGCAAAAGAGAGCAGTGGAACACATGTGTATGACACGAAATCCAGCACTGGACTAAAAGAAACTTAACTAAACATTGGGAAATCAGCGTAATCCAGTTTCATCTGGTCAAGACCAGATGTTCCAGCCAGCCTAGTGTTAGTAGAAAAACCACACCTTATCATTGCTGATTGAAAATGTAATCATATCAAAACTACTGCTTGTTCTACATAATCACACACCTCTCTATGTGACCTACCTCTAAGGTTCCTTTCAGCTATAGATCCTATGGACAGTACAGGAAATTATTGGGTAGTGATTGAATCAGGAGGGTGCTCCTGAAAGAGAGAATTCCCTCTAACAATGCAGGTCAGCACCAGCTATAATATTTCCAGATGCAAAAAGTTGCCTAGAGCATGGAAAGATTATGTGACTCTCCTGGAGTCACTTGGGCAATGTGTCTGAGAGATGAGATGACCCCAGATCTTTCTGATTCTAAGGCCAAGTTCTCTGCCCACTCTTTGGTTTTGGTTTTTTGGAGTTTTGTTTGTTTGTTTTTTTCCTAAAGAATATAAAGAGGACTAAAATATAATCCTTATCCTTGAAGTGTTTGTAAGCTAGCTAAGAAATCAAGACACATGAACACTCAAATGGGGTTATGAAGAGTCAGACATAATTGAAGAATGACTCAATAACAGTATTCTCGAGTCATGGGGTTTACAGCTTCTGATTGAAGTCATTAACCACCAACCATCCTTAAACTATAAATAGTCCCAATATTGGCTTATAGATTAAAAACAGAAAGATATTTTAAAGATCAATCCAGTACAACATTCTTAAAGCCCTGGGCAATGGCAACAACCGATCAATGAACAAGCATATATTAAGTGTGCAATGTATGCTGGGAAGTTGGGGGAGGGGAATATGTGGAAAGACAAAAGGAAAACAGTGAGCCTGTGACCCGGTTTGAGTGATGGAAGCTGGTATGAGTTGGAGGGAGAGCTGTGAGTCAGTGAATGTAGTTTTACTGACATTGTCTAGAGGCAGCATCCCTGAGAAATTTAAGTGTCCTTTGGAAATACCTAGCAATGGGGCAGTTAGATGACACAATAGATAGAGCACTGGTGCTAGAGTTAGGAGGACCTGAGTTCAAATGTGACCTCAGACACTGAACATTTACTAGTCGTGTTAATGTAATCATACAGTCATTTGGTGTTTTTTTTTTTTTTTTTTTTTTTTTGCTTTTTGTTGAGGCAGTTGGGGTTAAGTGACTTGCCCAGGGTCACACAGCTAGGAAGTGTCTGAGACCAGATTTGAACTCAGGTCCTCCTGACTTCAGGGCTGGTGCTCTATCCACTAGGCCACCTAGCTGCCTGGGCAAGTCACAACTATAATTGCCTCAGGGGGAAAAAAAGGAAATGCCTAAGCAATTGGTGGGTGTCTTCCACTCAGGATTCTCAGGACAATTGGGAGAGAGTGAAGATGTTGAGGTGGAGTGCTATGGTGTCTCCCCATGGATTCACAGAGGACAACTTTGAGAAGCCATCCCTGTTGTTGCCTCTGATTTATGCCCAAGCTTCTAAGTGGTCTCCACCTGGGAAAAAAAAAGAATACCCAAGATAAGGTTGGGACCCAAATAGTTCCAGTGTTCATGATTTGTGATGGAGAACACTCAGTGCTTGAATGGGAGAGTTGGGATTGAGGGAAGCAAAGAGCATTTTTTAAAGTGAAGGAAAGTTGACCTAGGACTGTGGGTTCTTAGGACCAGAAGAAATAGGAGAACCAAGAGAGTTCTTGGGCTGGAAGGATTGGAGAAAATCTCTAAAAAGCCCCTGCTTGCATAAAGAAGGTAGGCTGAGACCCAGAAAAAGGAAATCGCTTAGCCCAAGTCCCTGAACGAGTTTGTGGCAGATGAAAGATCTCCATTCTAGGGCTCTTTCTGTACCATGCAGCTCAGGGTACAGTGAGAGGGTTGGGAGGGGAATGAAACATTCTCCTATGTTACCTGGTCTCCAGAAGCATTCGATTCAGTGTTTTTTCTCTAGGGTACCAGGCCCCCACTTGAGATGGGAGGGTCATGTTACCGTAACCAGGCCACGGTTAAACAAAGAAGGCATTCAGTGGGGGCAGACCGGCCCACATGCCAGGTTTCTCCATGCTATATTGTTTTCATCAGTCTCTTTCACTACGGAGGAGGATGGCCGTCCAGTCTGGTACATATTTAGTGGGGCGGGCTCTGAGGGACTGGGGATTCTTGGGAGCAGGAATGTTGACACGTGGCCAAAAGACAAACAGGCTACTGGAAGCTCTAGGTCAGATTCCAGTTCTGGTTGGGCATGGGCAGCCCCGTCCCACAGACTTGATCCCCTCCTACGGACCTGAGGGCTCTTGGTCTCTATTCCACTCATTTGGCATCTACTCTATGAGGCCTCTTGGCTGCTTATGTTTGTATCTTACAAGGTTATTTTGACTGTTATTGGATTTATCAAGCTCTCCTCAGATCAGCAAATTGGAGCCAGAAAGGGCCTTGTCCAGTGCCTTTATTTCACAGATGAGGGAATTAAAGTCCAGATTGAATCTGGATCTTCTGTCTCCAATTAGAGGTTTTTTCCATGGTTGTCATTGTTTGTCCTTCGTTCTCAAAGAGGTCTGTGACATCAGGAAGGGGATGCTGAGACATGCAAGCTCAAAGTCATCAATCCCCCCTCTCTCCTCCAGAGCCATCTGGGTCCAGGCACAAGATATAGCTCAGGATGACTGGAGATGGCCCTGGGTGGTCTCCCTGGATGCAGTAGGAGACCTTGATCTTTGGAAGCTAAGATTTTTAACAAGCCTTAGTTTGACTGGGGAAGCTGCCCAGTTAGTGACCACTTGAAACTGGATGGGCCCTTTTCAGCAAACTATAGAGAGCAGTCCATCTATACCTCATGCTTTTGATGGGGATTGGCTTGTTGGTCAATCATTTTTCAGTCATATCTGACTCTTTTTTTTTTTTTTGCTAAGGCAATTGGGGTTAAGTGACTTGTCCAGGGTCACACAGCTAGAAACTGTTAAGTGTCTGAGACCAGATTTGAACTCAGGTCCTCCTGACTTCAGGGCTGGTGCTCTATACACTATGCCACTAGCTACCCACAACTGACTCTCTATGATCCCATTTTGGGTTTTCCAGGCAGAATTACTGGAATGGTTTGCTATTTCCTTCTCCAGCTCATTTAACAGATGAGGAAACTGAGGTAAGCAGGGTTAAGGGATATGCCCAGGATCACACAGCTAGGAAGTATCTGAAGCTGTATTTTAACTCATAAAGATGAATTTTCCCATCTTCAGGTCCAGCACTCTATCCACTATACCACCTAGCTTCTGGAGAGAGTCTCTAGTATGCTTAGGACAATATCAAACGCTTTATAGAAATACCAATCAAGGGGCAGCTAGGTGGCACAGTGGATAGAGCACCAGCCCTGATGTCAGGAGGACCTGAGTTCAAATCTGGTATCAGACACTTAACCCTTCTTAGCTGTGTGATCCTGGGCAAGTCACTTAACCCCAATTGCCTCAGCAAACAAACAAAAGAAATACCAATCAATAAGAATTTGCTGAGTGCCTGCTGTGTGCTGAACAGTGGAGATACAAAAATGAAAAAAGCCCTGTCCTTAAAGAACTGGGAGATCAATCCACTGGGAGAGACAGCAGGTACATGAAAAATATATACACAGTATTTGTATTTGTATTATGATCAAATTTGTGGCTTCATCAGAGCCAGGAGTCCCAGACAAGTGGACAATGAGAAGGATTCTTCAAGTTCAGAATGAATGGATCAATGCCAACTTGGAAAGTCTCCAGTGGAGTGCCCCAGGGATCTGTGCTTGGCCATATGCTATATGAAATGTTTATCAGCTTTCTTGCACAGCTTGGTGAATATGGAAATATGTTTAGAGGAACTGCACAGGTTAAACCTATATCAGATTGCCTGCTGTCTAAGGGAGGGGAGGAGAGAAGAGAGGGAGAAAACAATGAAACAAAGTTTTGCAGAGGTGAATATTAAAAATTATCTTTGCATATATTTGGAAAAATAAAATACTATTAAAATGTGAAAAAATATTTATCAGTGGGCTAAGTAAAGACATAGGTGTCCTGCATATCAAAGATAGCTAGTACATAGTCAGGATTACAAAAGACTTAACAGTCTAAAACAATAACATGAAATTTAGTATGCATAAATGTAAGAGTCTTGGATTTAATTTTTTTTTAATTGCACTCATGAGGATAAAAAAAAATATGGGAAGGGGCAGCTAGGTTGCGCAGTGGTTAGAGCACCAGCCCTGAAGTCAGGAGGACCTGAGTTCAAATCTGGTCTCAGATACTTCCTAGCTGTGTGACCCTGGGCAAGTCACTTAACCCCAATTGCCTCAGCAAAAAAAAATAAAATAAAATAAAATAAATATGGGAGGTATGGCAAGGCCATCTGAAGAGGTTTGAGTGAGTCAGTAGTTCCATATGACAGCCAAGAAAATGAGTGTGATCTGAGGTTACATTAAGAAGAGATTTGGGGTCACAGCGAGGGAGGTGAATGTCCTGTTCTCCCTGCCTTGGACAGGTTCTAGAGTATTGGATTCAGTTTTTAACACATCTGTGGTGCATGCATAGAGACTGGGCCTGAAATCAGAAAGAGCTGAATTTAAATCCACTCTCAGACACTTATTACACTTACCTATATGTAAGTCACTTCATCTCAACCTGCCTCCGTTTCCCCATCTGTAAAATAGAGATAATAATAGCACCTATCTCTCAAGGATGATGTGAGGATCAAAAGGGAATAATTATAAAATGCTTAGCATGGTTCCTGGCACATAGTAGGCACCTTATAAACATTCATTTCCTTCTTTTCTTTGTTCTGGGAAATATGACTGGAACATTATAGAGATACCAGAGGAATAGAACCTCAGAGGCTGTCTGCCCACCATTTTACAAAATGAGGGAACCGAGGCTGGGAAAGGCTAAGCGTCTTGTCCAAGACCACACAGGTGGTCAATTCCAGATGGGGAAATCCAAGAGAAATAGCAGAGCATAAGTTTCCCTTCCCCAGAGATCTTCAAGCAAAAATTTAATGGCCAGCTCCGAGAGCCTCGGGCTGTAGTTCTAGCTCTGCCTCTAAGTCACTGACTGGTCTCAATTTTCTCCTCTATAAAACAAACAAACAAATAAATAAGGGGTGGGGAAGAAGTGGCCCAGATAATTGATAAGATCCTTCCCAACGCTGACATTCTGGGTTCTAAGGGCCCTCCCAGCTCTGACCTCCTGGCTTCTAAGAGCCCTCCCAACTCTGGCATTCTGGGTTCTAAGGCTCTCCCAGCTCTGACATCCCCTGTTCTAAGGGCCTTTTTAGCTCTGATATTTTATGATTTTGAATCCACATGACTTAGTCTTTAACTAATCAGAAAATTGATGTAATCCGATAAACTTCTGGGCAGCTCAGGAATAGCACCTCACATGTTCTTTGCCTTTGAAGCTCCCCAGGCATCCCCTCGTTCCCCTTGTGCTGGTGCTGGGGCTTCCATTGCTGCCTTTCCTCTCCATGTGGGGTCCACTTCACATGTGTTCCCACCATTCCTGCTGGAATGACCTCCCCTCTTAGGTCCATCAAGCCTCTCATACACCCTACAAGATGGAGTGACGGGATTGTGGTTGTGATGAGATTTTGCAGTGACTAACCAGTGTGTCCCTTGGAATCTTGCTATGTTCAGCATTTTGATAAAGAGTCCTTCTCCCTTTGACACTTATATGTCCACACCAGAGAAATCACTGGATCCAAACTTGTTTTCCTTCTTCTAGTTGTTGTTTTTTAAATCATCCAGAACAATTCTTTGCATTTTTGTGTAAAAATGCAGAGGCTGCCTAATCATCTTGAAAAAAAAAAAAACTTTGGGCCAGACAGGAGACCCAAGTTTGATTATTCTAAGACAAAATTCTTTTTTTTTTTTTATTTTTATAGAGGCCTTTTGTCTTGATAATAGATTCACTTTCCACCCCCACCTCCTCCAGACTGAATGCTCCCTTATTACAAAGAAAACCAATTAAGCAAAACTAACCACATTTTTCCCTGGTGTCCCCCCACCTTTCTGCCATGAGAGAGAAGATATCTTTTATTATCTCTTTTCAAGGACTTTTTTTGTTTTTTAGTTTTTCTATTGCTTTTCATTCAGCTTCCTTTTAGTGATCTGTTTAGGTAATGGTGCTCACTGTGTGATTGCACTATTTACTTCCCCTTTTCAAGCCTCAGTTTCCCCATTTGGAAAGCAGGGAGAATAATATTTATACCACATACTTCACAGGACAGTAATGAGGGAAAGTCTTGGTAATACTGAAATACAGCACAAATATTGGTTTCTTGTAGGTTCAATGGATTTATAATCAGAAGACCTGGGTGCAAATCCTTTCTCCACCATTGTCTTCTTATGTAGCTTTAGATGAGTCTCTGACCTCATAATGATAGTATTTGGACCAAATGACCTCTGAGATCTATTTTAACCCTAACTACATGATGTTCCCCAGAACTGAAAAGCTAAGAAGCTCTAAAGTTCTTTTCAGAGAGAGTCAAAACAAGTCCACAAGTATTTATTAAGCACCCACTATGTGCCAAGTACAAAGTGTGTTAAGCACTAGATAAGGAAAGGTCCCTGGGTTATAAATAGGAGGAATTTTGGCAGGAATAAAAATCTAGGATTCTGAGTCTTGATTTTATTTTATTTATTTTTATTTTATTTTGCTTTTTGCTGAGGCAATTGAGGTTAAATGGCTTGCTCAGGGTCACATAGCTAGGAAGTGTTAAGTGTCTGAGATCACATTTGAACTCAGGTCCTCCTGACTTCAGGGCTGGTGCTCTATCCACTGCGTCACTTAGCTGCCCCATGAGTCTTGATTTTCTATCTTTTTTATTTAGCTGTTTATTCAGTTTGGGAAGGATTTGTTATCTTTCCTCCAACTGAGCAGTTGTTTTTTTTCTTTTGGCATAACAAATACACAAAGTCCAGCAAAATAAGATCCCCACACTGGCCATGTCCAGAAATAGACTGTCTCATTTTGCATTTTAAATCCATCACTTACGTCTTTAGCAGGACATGACATTACGATTGATCATCATATTGGCCAGAGTTCTGAAGTTTTTCAAAAGCTTTTTTTCATCTAGTTTATCTCTAAGATTCTGAGATTCATTTAAGTTCATCATAGATGCAAACCTGTGGAAGTGAAAGCATTCTCCTTGGCAGTCAAAGCCCATCACCTTCTGATATCACTTGTCTTTTCCAACCTTTACTTATATTGTTACATTTAATATATTATTCTATTAAATGGCTGAATAAATTACAGTATATGATGTAATGGAATATTATTGTTCTATATCAGGCTGATTTCTGAAAAGCTTGGAGAGACTTACATGAACTGATGCTGAGTGAAGTGAGTAGAACCAAGACAACATTGTACACAGCAACAAGATTATGTGATGATCAGCTCTGATGACCTGGCTCTTTCCACCAATGAGGTGATTTAAGGCAATTCCAATAGATTTGTGATGGAGAGAGCCATCCACATTCAAAAAGAGCTATGCACAGCTAATGTGGATCAAAGCATAGTATTTTCACCTTTTGTCATTGTTATTGTTTGTTTGCTTGGTTTTGTTTTTCTTTCTCATGTTTTTTTTCCCCTTTTGAGCTGATATTTCTTTTTTTTAAAGCTTTTTCTTTACTTTTTTAATTAAATCTTTTTTATTTTCAAAACATACGCATGGATAATTTTTCAACATTAACCTTTACAAAACCTTGTGTTCCAATTTCCCTCCCTTCCCCTACCTCCTTCCCTAGATGGAAAGTAATCCAATATATGTTAATCATGGTAAAAATATATGTTAAATCCAATATATGCATACCTATTTATATAATTATCTTGCTGCACAAGAAAAAATCAAATCAAAAAGGAAAAAAAAAAACAAGAAAGAAAATAAAACGCCAGCAAACAACAACAGAAAGAGTGAAAATGCTATGTTGTGGTCTACACTCAGTTCCCACAGGCCTCTCTCTGGGTGTAGATGGCTCTCTTCATCACAAGATTATTGGAACTGATCTGAATCACCTCATTGTTGAAAAGAGCCACGTCCGTCAGAATTGATCATCATATAGTCTTGTTGTTGCCGTGTATAATGATCTCCTGGTTCTGCTCATGTAACTTAGCATCAGTTCGTATAAGTCTCTCCAGGCCTCTCTGAAATCATCCTGCTGTTGATCTGATATTTCTTGCACAGCATGATGAATATAGAAATGTTTAAAAGAATTGCATGTGTTTAACCTATATAGGATTGCATACTGTCTCAGGGAGAGTGAAAGTAGGAAGAGAGGGAGAAAAATTTGGAACACAAAGTTTTGTGAAGATGAATGTTTGCATGTATTTAGAAAAATAAAAAGTTATTATAATTAAAAGAAAAAGAGAAAAATATTATTCCATTCAATTTACAATAAGTTATAGCCATAATGGATGGTAATCTACTCACTGAACATAATCTGCACTTTTCTACTTCTGTACCTTTGTTCAAGCTGTACCCCTTGTCTGGATGCTATCCCTTTCTCTTTTTGCTTGTTGAGTTTTGTCTGGACCTTTAAAGCCCATCTAGGTTGTGGTGAGTAGAAAGAACATGACTTCTGGACATGAGTTTGAATCTTGCCTCTTCTACTACTCTGCCCTTGAGCAAGTAATTTCCTTTCTGTGAGCTTCAATTTCCTCCTAAAAATAAATTGAATTTTAAAATCACAGATTCAGGTAAAGTCTATCTAAGCTCCCCTTCCTTCCGGTGACAAAACCATGATGCTGTGAAATGGCACTGCCTCCAGAAAGCCTTCCCTGATTTCTACCCTCAGTGACAATCCCCAGACTTTGTACATCTTAGATGTACATTGTAGTTACCACTTTTATTGATAACTTGGCCATATTGACACTGATACATTGTTGGTGGAGCTGTGAACGGATCCAACCATTCTGGAGAGCAATTTGGAGCTATGCTCAAAAAGTTATCAAACTGTGCATACCATTTGACCCAGCAGTGTTTCTACTGGGCCTATATCCCAAAGAGATCATAAAAGAAGGAAAGGGCCCCACATGTGCAAGAATGTTTGTGGCAGATCTTTTTGTAGTGGCAAGAAACTAGAAATTGAAAGGATGCCCATCAATTGGAGAATGGCTGAATAAATTATGGTATATGAATGTCATGGAATATTATTGTTCTGTAAGAAATGACCAGCAGGATGATTTCAGAGAGGCCTGGAGAGACTTGCATGAACTGATGCTGAGTGAAATCAGCAGAACCAGGAGAACATTATACACAGCAACAAGACTATACGATGATCAATTTTGATGGACATGGTTCTCTTCAACAATGATGTGATTCAAACCAGTTGTTCAGCGATGAAGATAGTCATATACATCCAGAGAGAGGCCTGTGGGAACTGAGTGTGAACCACAACACAGCATTTTAACGCTTTCTGTGAATATTTCCATGCATTTTGTTTTCCTTCTTAGGTTGTTTTTTTCTTCTTCTCTTTCTAGATCTGATGTTTCTTGTGCAGTAAGATAACTGTATAGATATGTATACATGTATTGTATTTGTCATATAATTTATCCTATTTAGCATGTATTAGATTACCTGTCATCTAGGGGTGAAGGGTGGGGGGAAGGAGGGGAAAAGCTTGGGAAAAAAAAAGTTTTTGCAAAGGTCAATGTTGAAAAATCACTCATGTGTTTTGTAAATAAAAAGCTTTATATAAAAAAAAGCCTGAATCCATTTTCCACAAATAAAAAAAAATAATAATAACTTGGCCATATCACAGAGGGCAGCTAGGTGGCTCAGCAAATAGAGCACCAGACCTCAAGTTAGGAAGATGAGTTCAAATCCAGCTTCAGACACTTAATACTTAATCCTGTTTGCCTCAAATCTTTGTATTCCTGGCATATTGTGGGCTGCTAAATGTTTATTGATTGGTGGATTGCTCTCCCTAGTGCTCAGCACACAGTAGGCACTCAATGAGTGTTGAATTTTAAATCTCCATGTTACTGGGTCTAGTACTTACTGTATAAGAAACAATGGGTAAATATTTGTTGAGAAATTGAACTTGTTTTCATGGCTGTTCTTGGGAAATGAAAGAGATGAAGCAATGGAGCTTAAGCTTAAAGGGAAGTCTGCTTTTTTTAACCCATTTTCTTTTCTTTGTAGGAAAGACCAAGATGACCACGGTGGCCCCATTGGGAGGTGCCAGATTTCCAGGAAATGAGTCTGCGATGTCCACAGAAGACTTCCTTTACAAGAGTAAGGGCGACTGAATGAGGTGCTGCAGACTGGGCCAGGGAATAGATGCTGGAATAGAGGCTCACTCAATCAGATTTGTTGGGGGGTAGCCATGGGCTGGGCCAAGAGGCAAGTCACTTCAAACATGTGTTCATGCATTCATTCATTCATTCTTTCAATAAACATTTATTGAGCACCTACAGTATGTAGAGTCAAGTACTCAGTACTAAGGGAAATATCAAGTTTATATCATGGAGCTTACAGACTGCTCGATAAGACCCTAACTCTTGGCTGCATTGCATCATATTATATGATAAGGGTTCAGAGATGTGCTGGAGCCATTATAGGAGAGGCAATTGGGCAAACTCTATGAATCAGGGCAGGTTTGATTTATTGCGTGGTTGATTGTCTAAATATAAGAAGTGGGGGGCATCTAGGTGGTACAGTGGATAGCTTGGGAGGCTCATCTTAAAGAGAAGGAGTTATTTCCATTAGGGAGTCAGTAGCCAGTGTCTTCAGGAAGGTATATTTCACCTCCCAGGGAGGAATCAATGTTTATTTATCTTCCAATCTTCTCCAGCACTGAGCTTAAGGATTTATAATGAGTAGGTATTGAACATCAACAAAAATATGAACGAATATAATAGGAAACAGCTTGAATAAGGCTTGGAGGTGGGAAAGTTGAGGGTGTGTTCTGGGGGCAGAGACCAGTCTGGCTTGGCCGGAGCTTTGAGCATGTGGGGACAAAGCTGGGTTCTAGTCCTGATTTTGCCAATCACTGGCTTCTCATTGCCTTCTCTCTCCCCGTGAGGCAGGTTCGGGAGCCATCGTAGCAGCCATTGTGGTTGGAGTCATTATCATCTTCACCGTGGTGCTCATCTTGCTAAAAATGTACAACAGGTACCAGTGGGGATGTCACAGAATGGAAGGGATCTTAGAGACCCTCTAATCTGCCCTTAGTTGGAAAGACTGATCAATAATCCCAAGAAGGAGCCCTTCAGTATTTGTTTGAAGGGATCCATGAGGCGGGCAGATAGGGGTATCTGACGTGGGGTGGGGGAAATGGTTTTGAGGCCTGGAAGTCAGAATCAGGGCCAGGAGGTGAATGAGGGTTGACTTGGACCCTTCCACAAAATGGAGGTCCCAAATGGATCCCTTCAGTAGGGAAGTGGTTGGATTCTCCTCCTCTCTCTCTCCTCCACCTCTAGGGTGAGGAGGCTCTAGGCCCTGAGGAAAGTTCCAGGATTAGACAGAAGCAGGGTTTTAAGTCAAGAGCAGGGTTGGGAGAGAAGTAAAAGCTGACTTTAGCTCCTCCACAAAGTAGAGGCCCAGGAGGAATTCAGCAATGGCAAAAATTGAAAATGTCATCACCCCTCTAAATTTTGATGCCCTGGGACAGAGCCCTATTCACCATGCCCTAGTTCCCGGCATCACCATGGTAGCTTAATCAGGACTCATACCTGTCCCTTTCTGTGCTTCCTGGAATTTGTCTATTTTCCTGCCCAAGGGGCTGATGAATGAAAAGTCTGAGAATCAGAGCAACTAGCAGTGAGATGCAGAGATATTTTGGGTTTGGGGGAAGCAATTTTTGTTTTTATCGGCATATAATCCTGTGGCAGAGATCAGCAGCTAAGTAGCATAAAGTGCTAGAACTGAAGTTGAGAAGACTCATCTTTCCTGAGTTCACATCTGCTCTCAGATAATTACTAGCTGTGTGATCCTGGACAAGTAACTTAAGTCTGCCTACCTCAGTTTCCTCATCTGTAAAATGGGTATAATAATTGCACCTTCCTCGAAGAGTTCTTATGAGGACCAAATGAGACATTATTTCTAAAACACCAAACATAATGCCTGGCATATAGTAAATACTATATAAATATTTGTTCTCTTTTCTTTTTCTCCCTCTTCTTTTTTCCTTCTTCTCCTCCCTCTTTCTCTTTCCTCCCTTCTCCTTCTTCCTTCTTTCTCTTCTTCCTTCTCATTTTATTTTATCTATTTAAAAATATTCTTCTGAGCAAGGGTCCATAGATTCCAGGATTTTGTCAGAAACACCTAGACTTAGACGACCTCTGTTTCTTTCTCATAGGTGCATGGGATAATAATAAATAGTTAATATAAATATTTGTTTAGCACTTCAGGGAGTAAGAACTGGAAATTACCTTTAAGATCATTATGTGCCCCTCCGTTTACAAATGAAGAAACTGAGATTTAGGAAGATGAAAAGACTTTCTCAAGATTGCTCAGGGGATAAGGAACCAAATGATGATTTAAATCCAGTTCTGCTAACTCTCTGAGCCTAGCGTAGAACTGGTGTAGGAGAACAATTAATGATTTTTTACAAGTTTTTAATAATCACCCGCATTTTATGCCCTCCTGACATCAGCTGCAGTTTGTTGTGAATTCTCAATGAAAACCACTCAAATGTTATTTGTTACAGAAAAATGAGAATGAGACGGGAATTGGAACCCAAGAGCCCCAAGCCCACCGGCCCAGCATCTACCATGGGCCCACCTAGCAACAGCAACGTCACCCAGCCCACCACCGTCACATTTATTCCAGTCGACATCCACATGGAGAATCGATGACCAGAGAAAGTCCCTCCGGGGTCCTCAGCCACATCTCCAGCTTCATCCAGATGGGCCCTCGCTGATGAGAAGGAAATGGGGAGCCAAATTTCTGGCAGAGCTTGTGTCAAGCTGATTGGAGCTGGGGACAAGCCCTAATAATCTCTTTTTTCCCCAGTTAAAAACCTAACTCTTGTGATCCCCCTAACTTTGAAGCAGTGGCAAGCTATGTCGGATTTGTATTAACATTTATGTTCTCCTTTCTCCCTGATCTCTGTAGCTAGTTCAAAGGGATAATGAATCCCAAAAGGCTGGAGGCAGATGGGACTTTATAATATACAGTGATAGAATCTAGATTATTTGTTCCACTTCTTGGATGATAAACCACCAGAACTGGAAAAAAAAAGCATTTGGCCTTCCAATATTCATTCAGATTCTAGCAGAGCCGGGCAGGGAGGGCACCTTGTAAAACACTCTCAGAGAGAACTAAAATGGAGAGATTTAGAACAATGACTGCAGCCTTGGAAACCATCTAGCCAGTCTGCTCATTTGTAGAGAGGGCCTGGGATCATAGACCGATAGGGCTGGGAAGAACCTCAATAGATTGTCTAATCCCTCCGTCTCTTGTTACAGATGAGAAAACTGAGGCGGAGGGAGGATAAATGTCTTGTCTCACAGGAAAATGAGGTCTAGAGAAGGTCACGTGATGAGTTTGAGTTTCTGGCTGAGCCAGGACAAGAACAATTAAATTATTTCAAATACTGACTGCAGGATAATGGGAGCCCTCAAAAGGGCATCTGTCCAAACCGTTCATCCAGGCTCTGTGATCAGGGAAGGGGCTAATTAAATATGACTAACTCCTTAGGTAAATTATGTCAGTGGACAGAAGGCAGCAGATCCAAATGTAAGACTCCTCTAATTCCAAATCTAGAGAAAGCATCAAGAGAGACAAGTGGATAAAGGAGTTCAGGACCAGAATCCCAGCATCAGTGTCTACAAGAGTATGTCTTTATTAGACAGAGCTAAAGAACTGAGACATTCATCTTCTCCATTCTTTTCTTCCAGCTGCCACGTAGATTTTTCTCCACCCATCCTCACATTTCCCCCTATCCCCCTGAGCTATAATAATAGCTCACTTTTGTGTAGTATTTTATGGTTTACAGAGAGTATTCCTCACACTGCTGTCAAGATGGGCGTTATAAGTTTTACTGCCTCCATTTTACAGAAACTGAGGATCAAAGAAGTGCTGAGAATACACATCTAGTAAATGATTGATCTGGGATTCCACCTTTGGTCACCTGATTCTGGAGTCAAGGCTCTCCCATTCTCCCCTATAGCCTTCCCAAGACTCAAGTTGATCTTTCATTAATTATACAACTTGATGGGGAGAGGAAGGGGAGGGCTGCTACCTGATGCACCCTAGAATAAGCTATTATAAGGGGGAAGGTACAATGATTCAAGAAGCCAACAGCAGCCTCAAGATATTTCCTCCTTTCCACAAATTTCATACAAGGACAAAATCCTGGGCAGAAACCCAAGATGCAGAATGGCTGATTCTAGCTCAGAAGTGCCAGCCTCTCGGGGCAGCTAGGTGGCACAGTGGATAGAGCACCAGCCCTAGAGTCAGGAGGACCTGAGTTCAAATGTGGTCTCAGACACTTAATACTTCCTAGCTGTGTGACCCTGGGCAAGTCACTTAACCCCAATTGCCTCAGGAAAAAGCAAAAAAAAAAAAAGTGCCAACCTCTCAAGAAAACCGGGGGGGGGGGGAACAGGCTCAATAAAAAAAAAGAAAGAAAACAGGGTCAGGGTTTCCCTTGACACCTCACAAGTGAGAGGAGTGAAGGATTCCATTTGGGCCTTGGGGATCCCATCCCACCCATTCTCCAAAGTTGTTACTGCCTTTTGACTCTGGAAAACAGAACCTGCCAGGTACTGGCTCTTGAATTCAATCCCAGGCACTCTTTTCAGTCCATTACAAATGCAAAGATTTATTGTTCTTGGTTCTGATCTTAGTGTTCTGGAGTGAGATTGGACTTAAAATTAGATCTGAGTTCAGATCCTTACTCCGATACTTACTAATTATGTGACAATAGATTTAAGCACTCTGAGTCTCAGTTTACTCATCTGTAAAATGGAGATATCACCTATAACCTGCCTTAGAGAACTGATTAATAGGATCAGATGAAGTTATTCATATAACATGCAAATCTCTAAATTCTCTATATTTGTATTTTCAGAAATCAGTATTTTCTGAGTAGGAATAATTCTAATGTGGAACCCTTCTTAGTCACACATCTCAGCCTTGATTGTTTTAGGAGGATAAGTCACTTTACTTCCAAGTGCAGAGAAGATGCTATCTTACAAGGGTAAAGGGAATTTCCTCCCCTGGGAGTTCACTTTTGTCATTGAAATCTTAGGTCTTCTCCCTGTCCCATTATTGATTGGAAGAGTGAGTAGAGGGGACAAGAGAAATGAGATGGTGATGGTGATGATGGGGAAGGTGTGGCTAGTGTTTCCCAATTTCATTGTCTTTGATCTTCATAAAGCTCCTGTGAGATAGGATGGGCAAGTATTAGTGTTATACAGAGTAAGAAACTGAGGCATAAAAAAGGCACTTGTTCAGATCTACATAATCAAGTGGAATAACTGGGATGTGACCCCAAGTCCTCTGGCTCTTGAATCCAATTCTCTCCTCATTGGGCTATACTGCCTCTTGTACATCAGAAGGACCTGGCGGGAAAGACAGAATTTTTACCAATTTGTTTTAGGTTTTATATTTAATAAATAAACAGCCCAACCCAATAACCAATTTATTTTTAGTTGAAAATTGTAGGGCTTAGTCTAGGAGGGAGAGGAGCCCACGACTTTTTAAATGCCCTTTCCAAATATACCCCAAATTGTCATTTTTGTCCTGCTATTAAAAAAAAAACAGCTATTTGTGGGAGTACAGTAATCCTACAGCCATGTCCCCAGGATATTTGAGGGGCCTTTGAACAGTGGGATCATTGTTGCCCTCTCTCTGGGCTCTTTTTGTGAAGGGCATCCCCCTCAGTGAGGGAGGGAATAGAAAGCCTTGACTCAGCAGTCCTAGGGCCAGCCCAAGGCGTCTGGCCTGGGAGGAAGAGTGACTTCAAACAAAATGCCCCTGGACTGGCCTGAGAGCCAGGAGACCTGAACTCTGCTGGCCTTAGCCCCAGTCCAGCTTCAATGCAACCCTGGCCAACCTTGGAAGGGAATTCTGGGGTCACTCTTTACCTGGGCCAAGAATTCTTCTCTAACGTTCCTAATACAAGCTTATCTTGAGTCTGCTTGAAGACCTCCAGGGGTGGGGTAGCCACCCCCCTCTCCCCCCAGCAGATGGACATTTGGGGACAGATGGAAATTTCTTAGAGAGCTTTTCTTATATTGGATTTCGATCTGTCTCTCTGTAGTTTCCACCCATTTCCTCGAGCAATGACTGAGGTCAAAAAGAGCAAGTTAAGGATGACAGAAAAGCAGCTGATTTGGAGTCAGAAAGCTTGTGTCTGGCCCCTTGGCCAAGCCAGTCCCCTCTCTGGGCTGCAGTTCTCTCACCTGTAAAATGAGAAGGTTAGACTAGATGATCTCTAAGGTCCTTCTATGAAAGCCTTTTTTCCAATCATTGAAGATAGCCTTCAGGGAGAGCCCCGTCCCCAGTCTTCTGTCCTCTGGGTTAATGTGACCCCATTCCTTCCATCCTCACATGGCCTGGCCTCTCTCCATAACAACCGATTTCATTTTTAGAGCATTTTAAGGTTTTCAAAGCACTTTGCACACCTTCTTCCCATTTTATAGGTATAGAAAATAAGACTCAAAGAGGTTGTGATTGCCCAAGGTCCCATGGCTGGAAGCTGAGACCTAGGAATCTGCTAACTCCAAATAAGAGACTCTTTCCAATATACTACCCTGACCTTTTTTTCTTCCAGAATTTGTCTCTCTGTTCCTGTTTCCTCACAAAACAAGGTGGTTGAACTAGATTGAACTAAGGTCCCTTCTCACTCCAAAGTTCTATACCTGAAATCCTGTTATCATTCAGATCCAGACAGAATCATCTGAGCAATTTTCATTTTGCCTAGATTCTTCATTGCTCTTTGTGTGAAACTAATATATTTTAATTTACCTTGGGAGATTTGAGAACCAACCTCTTAATTTTTAACAACCTGTACTCTCTTTCAATCTGGTCAAGTGAGGGCAGCAGACTTTATGTAATCATTGCCTTGGGCCAGTGGATATTTGCAAGGCTAGTTTAATTGTGGTTGGGAATAAGCTAAGATCACCAGCTGGACATTGTTGAGTATAGAGCTCAATACTGGCCTTGATGGGTCATCAGGCCAACATGTCCCCTCCCCATGACAGGGCATTTCCATTAGGGAGGGTGGTAGGATCTTGGCTGTAGAGAAACGTGTGCTTCTAGGGTCAATCCCTCCCATTGACCAATGGACTTAACATGTGAGCCCCTTCCCCTGTTTTTGCTTGCTTATAGCTCTGCTGTAAGGATCTTAAAGTCTGGGGAATATAGAAAGTCTCTCTCTGTTTCTCTCTCTCTCACTCACTCCTTTTCTCTCTACCTCCCTCCCTCTTCCCTCACCTTTTAGCAAAGAGATCAACTAAGGAAACATGCAGCCTACCTATGACAGAGTGGGAGGAGGGAAGGAGCACTTTTACAGTTTATTTTAAAGCCAGCAACAAGGCAAGGGACAACTAACTTTATTTAATTTTTTTTTCTAATAAATGTTCATTGATATATTTTGTTTTTACATCACCTTTATATCCCACCCTACATTCTCTCTCAGAGAACTTTTCTTTATTACAAAGAATAAAAAAGGGAAAAATGATTCATCACAACCAAATAATGTCCAAAAAAAAAGTCTGATGCTGTATATGGTGTTCCACACCTATAGTCCCCCACCTCTGCAAAGAAATAGGGGTCTTCTTTGGGATATCTGGTTTTCATCTTTGTCTGGGACACCCAAATGGATCAACTTGCTACTTCCACGTGAGTACTCCCTTCCTCAGTGCAGATCACTGATTTACATCCTCCTCATCTGTAAATTTTTATCCATGTCTTCTACATGGAAGACCTACCCAGCACACTGGAGGCCCCTGGATTTTGCAATAATGCTTGGGTATTAGGGCAGCATTCAGGTGGTTCAACAGTTATCCAATTCCAATCTAATCCAACTCCACAAACATTCATTAACCCAACCTGTGTTAGGTATTAAGGGTACAGAGACAAAATGGAAATCACTCTCTGCTTTGGGAGAGCTACAATATGTGAATGACTAAATAAATAAATATCTGATCATTTGAAGGGGGTTCAGGGGCCCTAAACCACTAGGGGAATCAGAAATTACTTCCTGGAGGAGGTTGCAAATGGCCTGAGTCTTGCCACAATTTAGGCGATGGAAGTAAAAAGAGAGAGTATTCCAGGTATTGAGTCAGCTATGCAAAGGCTCAAAGGTGGGAGATGAATGAATAAGGCATTTATTAAGCATTTGCAAGCAAAGCACTGAGGACAAATAGAAAAATGAAATATTCCCAAGTATCTCTACCTCTAATGTGGCAAATAACACATATGGAAGGTCTCAGCTTCAAATCAGATGGAAACATCCCATACCTTAGGGTATACAGCAGTAAAGTAGATAGTAACACTTTGTTTTTAAAAATTACATATTCTTGTTTATTTTGCTATTTCTTAATTACTTATAAAATTTTTTTTAACATTCATTTTTTAAAATTTTGAGTTACCAACTCTCCATTCCTCAGCTTCTTGAGAAGGCAAGCAATAATGATATTCATTATATATGTGAAGTCATACAAAACATTTCCATATTAGCCATATTGGAAAAGGAAAAAAACATACACAGAAAGAAAAATAAGAAAGTTTAAAAGAGTGTTTCAATCTGCCCTCAGAGGTCATCACTTCTCTCTCTCTGTACATGGAGAATATTTTTTACATGGGTTCTTTGGAATTATCTTGGATCATTGTTTTGATCAGAGAAGCTAAGTCTTTTACAGTTGATCCTTGATCCAGTGTTCTGGTTCTGCTCACTTAACTTTGCATCACTTAACACAAGTCTTCCCGGGTTTCTCTGAACCCATTACCCTCAACATATTTCATAGCACAGTAGTATTCCATCACAATGATATATCACAGTTTGTTCAGCAATTCCCCAATTGATAGGAATCCTCTCAATTTCCAAATCTTCACCACCACAAAAAGAGCTGCTATAAATATTTTTTGAATAAATAGGTTCTTTTTCCTTTTCTTTGATCTCATTGGGATAGTAATGCTTCTTTAAAGTCTTTTCTACTGCTAAAATCTCATCCCCTTCTGGTGTTAAACCATTTGAGAGGCCCAAGATTTTGGTGGCAAGAACTTTTTTTTCTGGTTCTCCAGTAGTTGTAGGTGAAGTACTGAGGCCGCATCCCCAATATTTCCTGAGACGATGACTTCAGGGGCTGAGCTGGAAGGATTTCGATTACCCAGGCTCTCTCAATCACCATTTGAGAAGAGATGGTTAGAAAGATTACTGGTGGTTTGATTTCCCTGCCACATGCTGCCTCCTGTCTCTCTCTCAGGGTACCTATTTCAGCTTGATTCTGTAGATAGCCAGTGCTAGGGCTAGTTGGCCCCGTGGCAGCCTAATTTGATTTAAAGGCTCAATTAGGAGCAGCTAGATAGAGCATCAGCCCTGAAATCAGGAG
>JAJPUD010004836.1:0-17492 GCA_023553655.1 Myrmecobius fasciatus
AAAAAAAAAAGGAGGGAGAGGATAGACCTGGGACAGGTAGGAATGTCAGAAAGGCTTTCACAAGAGAAGATATATGTAACTTACGTAAAGCTTCAAGGAAGACAAGGATTTTGAAAGGAATGTGAAGAGGGAGTAAATTCCAGACCTGAAGAATGATGAAGAAAAAAGAATGACAGAGCCAATACCACCGAAAGACTGAGCTACTGACTTGTCCTATGTCACCAGGATCACTATAAGCACCAAAAATAACAAACTAACAAATGGCACACTGCAAACTAAATGTTAAATTCACTTCTGAACAATGACTAAAGTACTTTCCTAGTGGTCACTGAGTAAAAACAGAATAGCTAGTCTCAATCTTAAACCTTAATCTTAATCTCACTCTTGCTCACAGGGATCCTAAGGGATTATTCCAAGCATCAATTCAAGATTTTGGTATACAATAATCTAAAGTTGATGCTGTGTCCATTTCCAGTCAAAATGACAAACAAACAAAGCTTGACATTGCCTCACTTTGAAGGGAAGAAACAATAAAATTAAAATCCGAGATACATGAATTTGTGTACCTTTTCATTTTCCCCCTAGTCCTTCTTATATAAGATGGAAGATAAAAGGGCTTTTTAACAACTTCAGGTATTCATAGAAAAGCTATTTCTTCTAAAACTGAATTCACAGACAAGTTTTATCCCTTGTGCAGATTTGAGATAGATCGAAGGATTAAGCTGCAAACCTTGAAAGAGCTCTCAAGCAGTAAGGAACATGAAGAATATAAAGTCACTAGTGAAGATTTCACATTCTCTAGGAAATTCCTATTGCCTAAACATTGTACTCAGCAAATCTCTTCCAGACTCCACAACCAGCTATCTATCTCCTACACAAGAGGTCTAAGTCTTTTTTCTCAGTCATGAATTCCCCAAACTCTCCACCACCTTTGGCAGTTTGAAGATCCTTTCTCAGAATCATGCTTTTAAATGCACGAATACAAAGGAAATCAAATAAAGAAAATAACATTACATAAATACATACATTCATACATATACACACTTTTTTTTAGTTTCATAGAACCTAAATTAATAATTTCTACCCTATGACATGATGTATACCCCTGAAGAAGAGAGCTGTTAAAATGAAACAGGGTAACACAGCAAATGATAGTGAATTCTTAATCATGGGATGTCCTTTTTTAAGAAGAGGTAACTGTTAGTTAAATCCATTATACAAAAGGTAGCAGATATAAGAGGAACAGTAGCAGATGAAAGAACAAACATGGAAATCAGGAAGACCGGGATTTAAACCCTGCCTCAGATACTTTAGTAGCTGCAAGGCTGAGGAAAATAATTTTAATTATCATTTATAAAGATTCTTGCTCAATAATGGTTTGGACTATATAATTTCCAAGGTTCCTTCTTAACATGAGAGTATGTGATTTTATGATCATTATGACTCATTTCAATGACAATCTTTCATTTTTAAGAAATGAGAAAATAAGCATGGTAGTCCTAAAATCTTGAAATCACAAAATGCCAGAGCTAAAGTGAATTTGAAGATTGTCCAGCCCAATTCATTCATTTTACAAATAAGAAAACTGAGACCCAGAAGGGTCTATGACTTGCCCAATGACACAATAGTACACCTATTAAATGATACAGGACTTGCTTGAAAAACTACATCTAAACCTCATTTTATCTTCCCCTAAAACAAAGGAATTAAATTAGGTTATATCTAAATGTCATATTAAGTGTAACAAAATATCTTATTATTTCTCATCATATATGTATGTACATGTATATTATGCTTGATGATTATATGAAAAGCATACAGCTAAATGACTTTGCCACTCTGGTAAAACTCTGTTACAAAATATCTGTGATTAAAAATCCTACATGCTTCACTGGGGTAATAGAAACAAAATTATGTTAACAATACTAACTTCATTTTATGTGGCTCAATAAATAATATTTCTCTAGGAAATGTTAATAGATGATTGAAATTATCAAAATCTACTATTACCTTTTCATTTTGAGGAATGTTGGATTTTCCAGTGCAATTTTTAATGTCACCCAGGGGATAATTATAAGTTCACTAAAAAACTACAAAAATGATTCAGCAAACAGTTAAAAAAATACAACTCTCACAATTCTAAATTATGGAGAATAGGGGAGAGATAAGAGGCCAGGAAGAGAAGTAGATAACTGCTTCAGGAAAAAATATTAGTCACTGAATCTAACAAAGAAGAAAGACAGTAGGGATCTGGGGGGTATTCAATTTTATTCACCCAATTAAATAACAAATATAACATCGTGTCTTGTCGAGTCAGTAATATCTTTAAAATTTTGACATCCACAAAAAAAGTAGATTTTGCTCACAATATGGTTTGGCCCTGCCCCACTTCTAAAATTGAACTCCTCTCACCTTCTCCTACCACCTATGCTAAGAAAGAGTATGGTGGGCATTATTTCTCCTTAGACCTCTTCAAGGAAAACAAACAAAAAGCATGGGAACATAAAGTCAAAATATACTTTTTGACTTTTCCATAAGATCATTATCTAAAATTCTATTTTGCTGAATAGAGGCCACTGCTTGGCATACTTCATACTGGAATGTAACTCTAAATTTGAACACAACAGATCAGTGCTTTTCAAAATAAAATTTATTTTTATGAGAAAGAGGGAGAGTCCTTATACTTCCTCTTACTATCCTAAATGCTCTTTTAACCAAAGGAACTATTTGACAAACTTTTTAAAAGTTCACACTTTATATAGAGAATTTGAATACAATCCATCCCTAGGACAAATAAAATTCAAACTAAATCATATTATTTTATTTTACTATTAAGAATATTTCCAAGAGGGTAAAGAGGGAGAACACTTTAAAAAGCAGATGGATTGATATAATTTATACTTACTGACAATTCTACTTTATGGACATTCTTTATCCCTTTGATCTTTAAAGATTTCTAGTTATCTATTTCTCTCCCCATAAAAGTTGTTCCTTAAATATCTTTGTAATTAAACTTTCTGCCTCCTTCTCTACCCTGAGTTCAGATCTATGATTTCATCAATGTGAGGAATTCACAGGATAAAAATTCAGCAACAATTCTATAATTTAAAGTCCTAACAGGTAAGTTCTTAAAGTCTCTTTTATAAAAGCTTTAAAATCTAAATTTGAAGTCATCAGCTAAAAATTTAGACATGTTACACTAAATTCAGTCATGTTATATAAAACTTCAATAAAATGCAGTGTTAAGAGGTTAATGTTCATTGAAAGTAACTCCTCTAGCACTAGCTGGAAACTTTTTTACATTTTTTTGACCATCTTATTCATATTCAGAATAATAGTTCAAGTTTGGAAAGCTAACTTTCTTCCTAAGATATTTAATAAATATACACCACCTCACTGAAATAACTTAATTCTAGAGTATCTTTAAAATATCATTTTTTACCATACTACTAAAATAGTAAATAAAATAAACCCAACCCAACTCTCCTGAATCTTATAAAAAGAAAAATAGGTGTAAAAAATTGGCACTTTTAAAAATCTCTAATTTTAAAATAAATGACCACTCTTTTATGATTCCGTGCAAAACACAAAATGAAATCACCAAATATATTAGCACCATACCTGTAATAAACTAACCCCTGGCTAAGCTACTTTCAAAACTACGGCTTGATGAAAATTGCTTTAATTCCTCTCACTACCAATAAAAAGGTGGTCTAACAGCAAATAGGCTCCAGATTTTTGATGAGCAAATACCCAAAGCCCAGGACTGATTCAAACCAACCAACCAAATTTTATTTTTGTCATATAAGATTATATCAGAAACCTTGCCTGATTTTATCCTTTAATATCCAGTTTTCATCAATGCTCTGAATATATCTGAAATTTTAAATCCTCATTTTATCTATTTATTTCTGCCTCCTTTCCCACAACCTTCTTTTTTTTTTTCCCTTTTACCAAAACTACTGAATTTTAGTCATTTCAACTTGAAAACACAAGCAGCAAAATGGTCAGGGTTGTCAGCAAAATGGAGGGGTTTTGGTAAATCATCAAGTAAAAACTCCACCTTTACATGCTCTATCTTGGCATAAGACAGTGGCTTCTTTACTTCCCTAGAAAATCCAGTTTTTCCAAGGGAAGAAGCTTCCACAAGAATGTGCCATCTGAAGGGTCTTACCTTTTTGGCTCTTTGTGCTATATCTGGTGTCCTTGTGAGCAGTTTTTCAATCAGATATTCTCTATTCTGTAAAAACAAGCATTCTGTCAGTTAAAATCAACTTAGATACACTGAAATTCAGCTCATCTCAAAAAGAACAGGTTGACTTTTAAGGGTTATGAAGCAGTTTACCTTGGCTTTCTGGAAGAATTTGCATTTTAAAAGTTCTGCTGCTGTGGGCCTGAAAGATCAATAATAAATTTGAGTTGAAACAATGACCACTCAATATATACAGTGCCTGAATGAAATAACTCAAATTCCAGAATATTCTTTGCAAGATCACATTAAGAATAGTCAAACTGTCTGCTAAACTGTAAAATGGATCCACATAAAAAAGCAGCAGTCTTTACAAGTTAAATACATGGGGTCAAAAATCAATCAACTAACTTTGATTCTTAGTACTCATGGCAAATTCCATGTTTAGGAGAGACAGCAGAGTGACCATGCGGCAACCTAAATCTTTTTTCTGTGTCAATATTAATGTGAGATCCTAATCTGCATGAGACGTGACCCTGCCCTCCAGTTTATAGTAAAGTCCATAGGCCCAGGAAGATCTGTCTGAGTAGAAAACACTGCAAAGATGTTCTTAAGGGCCATCTGGAAGCTGTGAAAAAGTGACGCTCACTCTTTGTGAGAGTAATCCTGTATTTTTGACTTGTCTGGTTGGCCTATAAACTCTTAGGAGGAAAAGGTCTTTCCCTACTGAATTTCTGTTTCTTCCCCAGTCTTTTCCAAAATGAATAATGTATATACATGAAGAAATGTTTATTGCACTGGGAGTAGAGAGTTGGAGAACTGACTTAAAATACTTGCCCCTGAAATATAGAATGGCTATGAGTTCTATATTCTGTTTTTTATTTACGAGCACTATTATTATTTCCCCTCTTGATTTTTTTTTCTTTTTCCTCAATAAATAGAGGCAAGAAGCAGCAGCAGATGACCTTCCCATTCATTATTGCATCACCGACAATCAGTTCAGGAGGTACAGTTTAGAGAATGCTTATCCAGACTCCTATCCTCAGATTTCAAGTGGAAAAGTAGTCATATCTCTGGACAAAATACACCAGATTATGGCACCTATTATATGAAACTACCATGAACTACTCTCCATAGAGGAAGCATGATGTAGGAATGGGGGGGGGTGTTAGAGGCAAGAAGACTCGCCTTCAAGTTGTGCCTCACATTCAACTGCTTGGCCATAAGCAGGTCAATTGGCCTCTCACTGCACACAGGAACAATCTAAGTGACAGGTGAACTGCCTATCTGCATTTACAGCTAGAAGTTTCCACACTGGGAGTTCCATATGAATTGGACTGGATTGCCTTATTCTATTCTCCCCCCCCACAAAAAAAAATCTGCTAAAAATAATTACTAAAGAAGTGGCCAATGTTCCAGGATTGCCAGGGAGAACACTGAGTCAAAGAACCACTAAACTCTTCCATTTTAATATGAATTAAATTAATTTAAACATGAATATATAAATATCTAAAAGAAATACTTAAAAGTATTAATATTATTACATAATTTAATTTAGGAAAATTTTGTAATCAAAACATTAGGGAAGTGAAGAGATGCACAGGTTGGGATGTGAGGTTATTAAGTTTTTTGACATCTGTATGTGCAAGAAATTAAGAAAAGGCAAGAGTTAGGGACAAACTATTCATAGAATCTGCTATACGAAACATGAAGATACATTTAAATATTAATAATAATGATAAGTTTGCATACATAGGCCACTTTTAGATTTTACAAATATCTCCATTCTATGCTGATGCAAATCTGGATTGCAGGTACTATTTATTATACCATTTTACAGATGAGGAAACTGAGGCAGCAATGGTTAAATGACTTGCAGAGTAAGTTTCTGAGGTAGAGTTTAAACTCAGACCTTCCTGATTCCAAGTCCTGGGCTCCAGCCTTGGGCCACTGAGTTGTCCCTCTTGTTTTACAACCCAAAGCAAAACTGAAGGGCCTCCAAAAGAAAGGAAAATGACCATCATTACTTTAAAAAAACCACATAGGATTTAAAAATAACATGATACTAAAATATTTAATGGGTCTCTATTTGGCTAAGTTATCACTACTTTTAGTACTTCATCCTCTAGGGTACAATTTCAAGTCCACATTAATGACCTCATTAAAATTGTAAGGATTCACTAAATAAAAGACTGGGAATGAGGTAAATGGAGTGAGGAAGAGGGACAGTGAATGCACAAATGAGATATTCATAAGAAAATGAAGCTCTTCTTACTTTCCCACTCAAGCTTTCACCCTGGTAATTTCTGCTCCAGGACAAAGTACTTTTTCTCCACAATAACAGACTAACAGGGTTTATTCTCAGGATCTAGACTTTGTACAATATTATTTTCTATCACAACATTATTTCTGTAGCAACAAGGAAAGCAGGTCCAAAAGCAAAGCAGGAAGAGAGAAAAAAGGGGAAAAAGGCTTCTTATTTCTCTATATACCTTCTTTTTTTCATCAAATGACTCCTCTCCAAAAAACCCCACTAGAAAAGGGTCAACGGATTACAGTATTCATTTTTTTAAATAACTAATTTAAACAACAGGTACTGCTTTACCAAATGTACACAGGGCAAAGAAATGGCAAATGACTAAGCCCACTTTCTCCTTAATACCAGGTAAATAAATTGAAGGCTTGGAAGAAGAGCCAACAAATCCCCCAATAGCAATATATCTACTTTGAGTATAAACAGAAAATGGATTTAGAACAGACTGGTAGGCATCATAGGGTCACAGGCTTTAGAGCAGGGAGGTACATTTAAAGGCCAACTAGTCCAGTTCCCTTACTTTACAGATAAGGAAACTGAGCCCAGGAGAGATTAAGGGACTTGCCCAGGAGAGAAGGCAGAGCCAGGATGCTCTTGAACCCAGGTCCACCCTTTCCACTGCATCCCACTGCCTGGTAGAGAGTTAAGTATAAGAGAGGAAACACTTTTAGGAAGCCTCAGTGTTTCAGTAGTTACACTTTTATGTAACAAAGGCACAGGAGAACTGTGTGACTCAAACCTTTTGGCCGACACAAATAGAGAAGACATTATATTGCAATTATGTTCTCTCCCTTCATGGTTACCATCAATTTTCCACTGCAGTGCAACACAATATAAATAGAGAAGGCTCCCTGCACTTAAAGGAAAGGTTCATGTTCAGAGTGATGATTCATTTTAAAGCTTTTGAAAGCCACGCAGCAGTCTAAAAGTTTTCAGTTTTCATAAGATTAACAGCTCTTCTCCCTTAAATAAAGTACTCTCTTGGGCAAACAATGAACTAAGGGTAACACTGCTTTTTGTATTTTTTAAATCCAGTAAAACTTTATTTAAAAAATGCAAAAACCTTTCTTAGCTCATGGGATATACAAAAGCAAAAGCAACAAGCCGGACATCCACCCCAAAGTATCCTCTTGTTCATAAATCACCTAGATACTATTAAAGGAGCAAAAGGAAATATAGTCTATCATAATGGTTCTTAATCTGGAGTCTGAAAAGCCTGCTTTAAAAAATATATATATAAATTTGAATAACTGTAATTTAATATAGTTTCCTTTATAACACTATATATTTTATTTTATATATTTAAAAAATATTATTCTGGGAAGGGGATATTCTTAGGCTTTGTCAGACCTATAGAGTTCTATGATACAAAGGTCAAGAAGCCCTGGCTTTATTAGTACTTTAAAAATTCCAGAATAAAAATCTTTATTTTTTTTTGTACCTTGCTTAAGCAAAAGTCATTTCTTTTTCCTCCTAAAGAAATGCTTAAACTTCTATATTTCTCATATTTCACTTATGCAAATTCCATTTCCCTATTTTTAAAAGAAACTTTGAATTCTCAGTGTTCCCTAAAGGGGATAAAAATCATAAAACTGACACATTCTTTTTTTTTTTTTTCTTTTTTTTGCTGAGGCAATTGGGGTTAAGTGACTTGCCCAGGGTCACACAGCTAGTCTTTTTTTTTTTTTTTTTTTTTAAAGAATGGCTAGATATTTTGTTAACTCTACCATGTCTGGATAATACATAGGGCACATAAATGCTTAATAAATATGTATTAATTGACTATTTTATAAATGTGTGATTTTGCACACTATTTTACACATTCTTAGGTAAATTTCAAAACTGGCTCAAAGAGCATGCTGAAAAATAATGATCTGTTGCTAATGGGAAAGGATGAAGGACTGAGGGGAAGAGGAATATAAATTCTGCTTCTGCCAGAAAGTCATTTCTACTCAGCATTATCATTAATGACTGTAATGAATAGCAAAGTACTTACTTTACAACCTAGAATAAAAAAAGTAACATTAAAGAAAAAGGCCAGGGCAGCTAGGTGGCGCAGTGGATAGAGCACCAGCCCTGAAGTCAGGAGGACCTGAGTTCAAATCAGACCTCAGACACTTAACACTTCCTAACTGTGTGACCCTGGGCAAATCACTTAACCCCAATTGCCTCAGGGAAAAAAAAAGCCACTGCAATATAATAATAAAGAGTAGAAAAATGGTAAAAATGCAAAACCATAAATGTATAACTTGGGAATGGCAAAGTAACAATTCCATTATGAAAAATGCTATCATCAGCTTATTAAAGTATTACCCACAAAGATGGGCTTCAAGCTTTAAGAGAAATGAATTCCAAAAAATTGGAGTACAGGACCTACAAAAACATGGGGTAAAAGATATGGAACTGTTGATTCTAGAAAAGGATGATTTAATTAATATCCAAGAGAATAAAAGTATTTTCTATAAGAGAAAAACCTTAACTTTTTGTATGTGGGATTTATCTAAGAGAAGAGGAAAAATTTTCTAAAGGCATTATGGTAAAACACAGAAAAATGATGGAAGAAAGATATACTTTGCCATAGATTTTAAACTACACATACCAATTTATCTAGGATAAATGTGCTGTAATGGAAAAAGTTTTGGACTGACCTTCTAAGATCAGGCCTCAAATCCCACTTGTACTATACTAAATAGATGACTGTAGGTGAATTGGTAAATCTTGGGCCTCACTTCTTCCAAACCAAAATGAAGATGTTAGACATCAAGGTCTCTAACATTTTTTTCCCTAGCTCTAAATCTTACAGTCCTAAGTACTTTGCTGTCTGAGGTAGAAGGATGGACTAAACCAGACAATTTCTCAAGATCCTGTCTTCTTCCATGAATTTACTATCTAATTTTGAATACTGACCTAATCAAGATCAGGAATGGATTTATTAGTAGGAAACAATATGAGAAAGGCCTATGTGTAAGACATATACCAGTAGTTCAGATAATCAATAGACCTAATGAAGTAATAATGATTATGGGAATATATCACAGCTACCTAGGGTATTTCAAAGTCATTTTAAGGCAGAAAAAACTTGACTATGAGAGCACATACTCATAGCAATAATCCAAGAATAAATGGGAAGCATTATAGCTAATTGAATACCATTTGTTTCTTCTGTTCGTATGATTAATCTTTTTAATGTAAAATCTCCTTAATCTTCTTTACTGATAATCTTGTAATAGGTACAAACAGTTTGTTCTGTATGGAAAAAGCAACTCATGCAAAATTCAATAGCTATGCCTAATTTAGACTCCAGTTGGCAAGATATTCCAATAGGAGGTCAGCTCGACCTACCCTGTTTAAGATGTCAAAAGAGCTTTTAAATGCAGCACTGAAAATTTCCTTTGATTTCTTTTTTTATTTCATGAAAAGAGTCTCCTAACACCTACAATAAATCCTGGTGATGGCAACAAGATCCCATGCTGTAAGATCTTGCTGCATTTACCTTTTGAATTTATCGGCACATGAGTGACAAGTATTCTCCAAACTCTGCCTTTCTTCTCCCTGTGCAATTATCCTTGGCAAAAATGGCATGTGGTCAATTTGATTTCTCTAGGCTCAGGGATCATCTTCATCTCTCACAATCCTTCTCCATAAATAACAGTAATTACTTAAATCACTCTGTGTGTAAGTGTGCATGTAAGGTAACCATGAAGGAAAAGTATGTGTATGTGTGTGTGTGTATGTGTGTGTGTGTGTGTGTGTGTGTGTGTGTGTGTGTGTGTGTGTGTGTATATATATATATCTTTCTCTGAGCCTCAATTCTTTCCTCATCAATAAAGAATGACTGGAGTAAATGATGTCTCAATATCTGTTTTGATTCTAATATTCTATAATTTCATGGCTTAGGTCAAGTAAACAGCTTGTCTTTGAAGATATGACATACCTTTTAGAAGGATCCTTTTGAAGGCATAGTGAAAGTAATTTTCTAAAGGACTTGCCATATTTTTTCATCATTTCTTTGTCTTCTACTCCAGTTTCTAAAGTGGGAGGATCATTTTGCAATGTTAACATTAACACCTGTATCAGAAACAAACAAAAGGAAAAGTTTTAGCACTTTCCTTCCTGAAAGAAAGGTAATTTCAACAAAGAAAAGTCTTAGATTTTACACAAGGTACCAAAAAAGAAGATTCTGATGTGAAAACTTCTCAAAATTATATTCTTTTCCAACATATTAAGAATTTCTCTTTTCTTTCATACAAATATGTTTATATGGTTTGTAGCCTTTTTTTAAAACATTATTAACACATATAAAATATATTATATATGTTGAGAATGACTGGGAAAATGTTTGTTAATAAGCTAGTTGATATAGTTGAAAATGCATTATATATTATAAAAATTAATTTTAGAGAAAGACAGCTGAACAATAATAATACAAAATGTCAAATATACTAACAGCATAATAAGAGCCAGTCTGCCACTTTCGATTTCATGTCATTCTAGATTAGGAGAAAATAGATTGGAAAGAAGAAGACATAGGCAACATCCCACATCCCACCTTCACACAAAAACCCAATTACATAAAATTTTAAGGACATGGTTAAAGTCATGCCAGTAAAGCATTGTTTATTTTTCAGTAAACCAAGCCTCCAAAGGAACCAAATCACTGAAACAGAAAGGAATAAATTGCCTTAATGGAACTATAACAATCATTTTAAGGCATGAACTAGAAATTAAAAGTGAAAAAAGGAATTTTAGGGAATTCACAAAATCCAAAAAGCATCAGAGTAAATTCAAGAAACAAAGGATATGGAATACATTATTTACAACAAACTAAATGAAATAACTCAGAATCTTATAACTTTATTAAAATTAAATCTCAATACACCATATGCTAAGGAATAGAATGATCTTGCCCCTTGGAAAATGAGAGAACATGCATAATAGTAGGATAATGTGTCCAAACTGAACTTAAAAGACAGAGAGAGAGAGAGAGAGACTTGGATAAATGCAAACTCAGCTCAAAAGAACCCTTTTTACCTCAGTAGAACAAAAGGAACACCACCTAAAACCAAAAACATTCAATTCCTTCCTTTTAAGGGCTACTTGAGATGGATCTGTCAGCAAATTCAAAAGAGAAAAGGGGAAATCAGCTTCTTAGAGCCAAAAATCATTTGTTTTTGAAAAGTAGATTTTGCAAATAAATTATTTCAACAACAAAATGTTCTTACACCATCAATGCACAAATCAGTATTAATTTATGCCAATGGTGTCATGTGAACCTAGATTCTTCAATTCCTTCAGATGTCAAATAAATATTTGATAAAGAAATAAAATGGATAATTTATTGTTCACTGGGGATAGCAAAAGAGGGAGAGAGAGAGACAGAGACAGAGAGACAGAGAGAGTTGTAAAACTTCATGAAGAAAGGCTCCTAGGATTTCAGACTGGAATTAGTATGACTTTAGTATGAAACAAAAAAACACTAGGAAGAGAGAAAGAAAGCAAAGAACAAAAGGAAATGGGGGGAGAACCCTGAAAAAAGAATGTTCCAAGTTATTTAAGAACTCTTGATGGGAGAGAAGTATTTCAGCATTTTATTTTAAATTTATAATATCTGCCCTAGGAAAATTAAATTCCTTTGAGCTTCCTCTTCGCAAAATAGTCATGTTTTTCCAATTTTTTTCATTCTAAAATTTCTCAACCTCAACACATAGCTCAGGTGTATTAGCACTTGGCTTATAGAACCATAGATGAGAGAAACCATGCTTGTGGGCTGGTTAATATTTTAACAAAAAACATGAATATGTTCAAAACACATTTCTTGTTAGTTAAATAGGTTCAACTACCCCAAATATATATACCTTTATCAGGGGGTGAAAATTTTACAGGGCAGTGACAGATTTAAGATGGGGAATTAAGCCACAAAACTGATTTAATAATAGCTATTATTTATAGAGTTTCAACTATGTGCCAATAACTTTACAATTATTATTTCATTTGATCCTGCCAATAATCATGGGAGGTATGTGGTGTTATTATCCCCTTTTGCAGATGAAGAAACTGAGGCAAATGAGTAAGAAAACTGCCTGGTGACTACACAGCTAAGTGTCAGAGTCTACATTTGAACTCAAGTATACATGGCTCTTGCATTCTATCTGCACTTTATCTGTTTGTGATTTCAAAAGGAATAATGTCAATATTTGTTACCTACTAACCATAATGAAAAACTTCTTAATTAGCTCCACGCTCAGAACATAAAACTTCAATCCTGGCAGATACAATCGATTTTTTCAATCATAGCAATTCTATTCAACCACAAAACACTGAAATTGGTTGGAGAAGTTTTGTTCATTTTCAGGAATACAAATACAGATTCCTTGAAACTAAATTTAAGATCAGATATAATTTTCAATAATAATTACTTTCATAGGAGGATATTTGTGATAAGGTGCAGCTCCTGTTGCCAATTCAATGGCTGTTATTCCGAAACTCCACATATCAGCCTTGAAGTCATAGCCTCTCACCTATGTTGCAAGAAGAAAAATACACTTTAATTTTACATATTGAAATCCTGTTTACATAGAATGTATTCACTTTTATTTATAACTTGTGTCTATATGATGTAAATTCATTGTACTCTATCAATAATTGTATAACCTTTTTACCTGTTCCATAACTTCAGGTGCCATCCAACAAGGGGTGCCCACAAATGTTTTCCTTACTTTATTACGAGTAACATCACCTCCCGTTGCCAAAAAAGCGCTAACACCAAAATCTGAAAGAAAAAGTAACAAACAGAACATTTTATTTGTGTAAGATCTTCTTACTTTTAGATTTGAAAAGGAACCTACAATACATATCATTATTATTGTAATGACGATACACTTAATGACATATAGCTTCACTACAAACACATTCACATTAGCCCAAATACCCTGCCTGCATGCATATACTCTCAGAAGGTAGCTTTCTGTGTACAAGAACATCAACATTAGACAAACTGCTTAAAAGATCACAACAAGCACTCCTCTGGTTGGTTTGCTTCTTGTATTTTCTTGCCTTCTTGATTCCAAATGACTTACTTAGTGTTTTCTTTTTTTTTAATTTGGTTTTTAATCCAGCAATGAGTACCTTCTATTGCCCACATTTTCCCTCTCTAATCTCAGATCTCTTTAGGCACCTTAACCAAAACCATAACAACAAATCTATAAACACTATTAGGTTTAAAACAAATAACATGCCCAGATATGTCTCAATGTGAGAAATGACCAAGAGAAAAAAAGCACAAGGTATGTGTGTACATGCACGCACACATGCACACACACACGCACACACACACACACACAATAACTTTTTTCAATGTTTGGCTTTTGGATAATTCTTCTTGAATATATGGTTTTGCTTTATGAGCGCTAAAACAATACCCTTTTCATGACATCTGTAATCCATTTAAAATTCTTTCACAGGGAAATAAATTAAATATAGGTGGGGCAGATGTGTGAATATAAATGTGTATGTCCATATATGCCTTGCAAAACACAAATGTACAGTTTTACATTTAAAGAAGAGGTCAGAAAAAAGAGATTACCAAAACAAATATTGGTACAGACTTATAAAAAGAACCATATTGATGTGATCTAGCATGACTGAAAGACAACAAATGCTTTTCAAAAAAGGACAAAATGCTAATCAATCTAAACTTTTCAGAAATGCTCAAACAAGTTCTTTGATAAGGTCATGCTCCTTCAGCTGTCAGGGTGACAGCAATGGGCACAGTACAACTTGAAATAAACTAAGGTCATAATTTATCAGATTTATTTGGAGCTCCTCTATAGTTGGGATAAATTATCAGGTAATTTTGCTACTTAATGTTGCTTTGGAAAAAAAAGTTTCCCAGTTGTATTACAGTAATCATAGATTATCATGATTTAAAATTTACAAATTCCCAATGACACAAAATATAAGGAAAAAAAAGAAAATTGGCAAATAAAATCTTTGTTCCTTCATCCTCTCACGCTAATATTGTTCAAAAGAACATTTAATCGTTAAAGTATTTTGATTCATTTGTATCTGTCAAACTCAAAACCTTTGGTCAAGCTTCAGGAGCAAAAGAGAAGAACAATTCCCAAGGAGTACACTTAAGTGGATTCAACTAGCCTTTATTATATAATTACTGTATTAGGACAGGAGAAAAGATAAGGTAAGAAAATTTCTTAAGATAATAATTTATATGGAATTTCTAATTCTGAAATAGATTCCAATTATGGACTTCATCTTAACTAAATTTAAATTACAATAATTTTGCATTAATATAAATAATTTATTAATATAAATTATTAATTTAATATAAAATAATTTTGCATAATGTACAAATTTATTTTATTGAGGCTATAAGTAGAAGGTATTTTAGGAGAATTTGATCTTCCTAAAATAAAAATTAATCAAGAAACCTCCTTTACTTTCTTCCACAAAATAAAATAATTATCAGACAAGGATATACAGTTTTAAGACTGTGGGCTTTTTGTTTGTTATCTCATTTTCTTATACAATTTGTCAACTTGTATTGGAAACTTACAAAACCTGAGGAAGACTTTAAGGTTAGAGTGCATTATTGGTTGAATCCTTTCAATAAATACATCTTTCATAATGCAAATTATATTAGGCTTACTCATAACATCATCTAAGAAAATTCATTAAAGAGCTAGAAATTTTTAACGCCTCAAAGAAGAAAAAAAAGATGATAAATTTGGGGCAGCTAGGTGGTGCAGTAGACAGAGCACCAGCCCTGAAGTCAGGAGGACTTGAGTTCAAATCTGGTCTCAGATACTTCTCATAGCTGTGTGACCCTGGGCAAGTCACTTAACCCCAATTGCCTAAGCAAAAGATAATAAACTTATATCATAATTAGAACATATTTATTATAACAACCACATGAATATATGCAAATAAATATACAATATGCTGAACAGGCATTTCTTCTATGTACAGAGACAGAGAGGGAGGGAGACAGAGGGAAGAAGAAAAGAAAGGAAGGAAAGAGGGAGAGGGAGGTGAAATGGAAAGGAGGAAGGGGAGAGAGAGAAATTTATCACACAAATACCCTTGTATTTACTTTGACTGCATTTATTTGTGTACATGTTGTTATACATCCTCCTTGAGTGCTGGAGTTAAGATTTTTGTCTTTTTTTTTTTCTCCAGGGTTTAGCATAGAGTAAGTGGCTCAGTCTGTATTAGCCCTATTCTCTAAGATGCCTTCCAGATAGAAATGATACATGACACTACAGGATGGGACAGAAACAAAAGCAAAGAATCCTGATGATGAGATCTAATCCCCTCACTTCTCCCTTCAACACCTCTTGGATGAGAATGCTCCTACAAACCTATTAAAAATTTGCCCACCTAATTTTCTAAATCAGGATTAACAAACTATGCTCTGCAGGCCAAGTCCACCCTGTCTTGTTTTTACATAGCCCCCAAGTTAAGAATGGTTTTGTACACTTTGGATTTAAACAAGGTGACCCAAAATCTGCTGAGGTTATTAGTTCACTTTTCCCCCAATTAACATCACTATATTACTAACAACCACATTTTGCTGTCCTTTTCAGCAATTTGCTCACTTGGTACATCACCAAATCTAACAATTCCTCAGAAATAACCTCTTGGGTCCCAAGTTTTAACAATCACTGCACCCTAAGAAAGCCTGCCACGGCCCTTGCTGCCACTGTGTTGGGGGAAGAACTGCACTTGTGTCGGGTACCTCCAGGCGCAGTAACTCTCTAGCAATGAAGAACAGCAGTTTCTCTGCAATATCCAGCATCTTCTACTATAAAGTCTTTTTTTTTTTGTTCTTTACTGTTAATGCCTCTGTCCCATATATGTTTTATCCATAAGAACTGTTAGCATCCCATCCGCCCCATTAGACTGTGAGCTTCTTGAGGGCAAGAAAGCATTTTCCGTTTTTAAGTCTCTTTTGTAAATGTTCTTTGATTTGGCTTCTCAGAACCTGGACTAGAGCCCAGGTTGACCTGGCTGTGCATGCAGCTCTCTAGCCACTCTGACAGTGCCTTTCATAAAAAAAATAAAAAATTTAAATTCTTTTTAAAAATACACAAGGCAGGGCGCGGAGCCAAGATGGTGAACTGCAGACAGCGTTCCCTGTGAACTCCTGGGACCTTCCCTCAGACCCAGACAAAGTGAGCCTTCAAACTGATTCTTGAGTGAGGGCTCCATCAAACATTTGGACTACAACGCACTTCTATCAAAAATCTACCTTGAAAGAACTCCGGAGAAGGTTAGCCTCAGGGGAAATCGGCCTCTGGTTGCCATCAGACTCCAGCCGGGGCGGAAGTCAGGGCTGCGATAGAGGGGCGGATTTTAGGCACCCAGGAAGCCCCTGGGAGACGCCTGGGCCACTTTGCTCTGCTTGCGGGCAGGTGCTTTGGCAGATCTGCCTTTGGTAAAGGGTGGATCGAGAGCAGCTGAAAACGTGGTCCTACTGCGAATCTAGCCCAACCAGCCTCAGAATGGAAGTCCACTCGGCAAACTGCCCCAGGGCAAATACAAATCGTTGCAGTTTTCTCTGTTTTTGACCAATATCCCAACTTTAAATCATGAGCAAGAAGCAGAAGAGAGCTCTCACCATAGAAAGCTTTTACGGAGAAAAAACAGAAGAGTCTCCAGATCCTGACATTATGAAAACAATCCCAGATGAAGCCACAAAGGCAGACTTAAGTTGGTCTCCCTTTCAGAAGGCTTACCTGGATGATTGCATTAAGAATCTCAAAAGAGAGCTAGAAGAAGAATGGGGAAATAAATTGAGATCAGGGCAACAGAAATATCAAAAACTGGAAAATAGGACTGGTGAATTGGAAAAAGAAAACAGTTCACTGAAAAACAAAATTGGTGAATTGGAAAAAATCACCAATTCACTGGAAAATAAAAATGGTGAACTGAAAAACAAAATTGGTGAATTGGAAAAAGACAACAATTCACTGA
>JAJPUD010004836.1:22846-38130 GCA_023553655.1 Myrmecobius fasciatus
TAGAAGGATTAGAGGAAAGGTGTAAAGGGGAGGGAGGGGTTCTAAAGTGGGAGGACTATTGGAGGGAAGTGGTCATCAAAAGTAAAGTACTGGGGAGGGGGGAGGGAGAGAGGGGAAAGGGAAGAGAAAATCATAACTCTGGGTAAATAAGATGGCAGGGAATACAGATATAGTTATTTTAACTATGAATGTGAATGGGATGAACTCTCCCATAAAACGGAAGCGGGTAGCAGACTGGATTAAAAGCCAGAATCCTACAATATGTTGTTTACAAGAAACACATCTAAAACATAGAGATACATACAGAGTGAAGGTAAAGGGCTGGAGCAGAATCTCCTATGCTTCAGGTGAACAAAGAAAGGCAGGGGTAGCAATACTTATCTCGGATCAAGTAAAAACAAAAATAGATCTAATTAAAAGAGATAAGAAAGGAAATTACATTTTACTAAAGGGTTCCATAGACAATGAAGCAGTATCAATACTTAACATATATGCACCAAGTGGTATAGCATCCAAATTCCTAGAGGAGAAGTTAAGAGAGATGCAAGGAGAAATAGACAGTAATACTATACTAGTGGGAGATCTCAACCTTGCTCTCTCAGAATTAGATAAATCAAATTCCAAAATAAATAAGAAAGAAGTTAGGGAGGTTAACAAAAGGCTAGAAAAGTTAGGTATGATAGATCTCTGGAGGAAATTGAATGGTGATAGAAGGGAGTATACTTTTTTCTCAGGGGTTCATGGAACTTATACAAAAATTGATCATGTGTTAGGGCATAAAAACCTCAAAATCAAATGCAGAAAGGCAGAAATAGTAAATGCATCCTTCTCAGATCATGATGCAATAAAACTCAGATGTAATATAAGGCCAGGAGAAAATAGACCACAAGTTATTTGGAAATTAAATAATCTAATCCTGAAGAATGAATGGGTGAAAGAGCAAATTATAGACACAATCGAAAATTTCATCCAGGAGAATGACAACAATGAGACAACATACCAAAATTTGTGGGACACGGCTAAAGCGGTTATAAGGGGTAATTTTATATCTCTAGATGCTTACCTGCGTAAAAGAGAGAAAGAGAAGATTAATGAACTGGGCTTACAATTAAAAAAGCTAGAAAAAGACTAAATTAAAAACCCTCAATTAAATACCAAATTGGAAATTCTGAAAATTAAAGGGGAGATCAATAAAATTGAAAATAAGAAAACTATTGAATTAATAAATAAAAGTAAGAGTTGGTTTTATGAAAAAAACCAACAAAATAGATAAGCCTTTAGTTAATTTGATTAGAAAAAGGAAAGAGGAAAATCAAATTATTAGTCTCAAAAATGATAAGGGAGAACTTTCCTCCAATGAAGAGGAAATTAGAGTAATAAATAGGAGTTTCTTTGCCCAACTTTATGCCAATAAATTTGATAATGTAAATTCAATGGAGGAATATCTACAAAAATATAGATTGTCTAGATTAACAGAAGAGGAAATAAATTATTTAAATAGCCCTATTTCGGAAAAAGAAATAGAACAAGCTATTAATCAACTCCCTAAGAAAAAATCTCCAGGGCCAGATGGATTTACATGTGAATTTTACCAAACATTCAAAGAACAATTAATCCCAATACTATATAAACTATTTGAAAAAATAGGGAACGAAGGTGTACTACCAAATTATTTCTATGACACAGATATGGTGCTGATAGCTAAACCAGGTAGGGAGAAAACTGAGAAAGAATATAATAAAAATGACAATACTACCCAAACTAATTTACTTATTTAGTGCTATACCAATCAAACTCCCAAGAAATTATCTTACAGATCTAGAAAAAATAGTAGCAAAGTTCATTTGAAAAAACAAAAGGTCAAGAATTTCAAGGGGATTAATGAAAAAAAAAAGGCTGACGATGGTGGACTTGCTGTACCAGATCTAAAACTATATTATAAAGCAGCAGTCATCAAAACCATTTGGTACTGGCTAAGAAATAGAGTAGTCGATCAGTGGAATAGGATAGAATCATAAGACAAACTAGGCAATAACTATAGCAATTTGGTTTTTGATAAACCCAAAGACCCCAGCTTTTGGGATAAGTATTCACTATTTGACAAAAACTGCTGGGAAAACTGGAAACTAGTGTGGAAGAAATTAGGGCTTGATCCACATCTAACACCACATACCAAGATAAGATCTAAATGGGTTCATGATCTGGATATAAAGAGTGGTACTATAAGTAAATTAGAGGGATGTAATATAGTTTACCTCTCAGACCTATGGAGATGGAATAAATTTATGTCCAAAGAAGAACTGGAACTCTTAATTGAAAACCAGATAGATAACTTTGACTTTATTAAGTTAAAAAGTTTTTGTACAAACAAAATCAATGCAGACAAGATTAGGAGGGAAGCAATAAATTGGGAAATCATCTTTACATTTAAGGGTTCTGATATATCTCTAAAATATACAGAGAATTGTCTCATATTTATAAAAATTCAAGCCATTCTCCAATCAATAAATGGTCAAAGGATATGAACAGACAATTTTCAGAGGATGAAATTAAAACTATTTATAGTCATATGAAAAGGTGCTCCAAATCACTGTTGATCAGAGAAATGCAAATCAAGACAACCCTGAGGTACCACTTCACACCTGTCAGATTGGCTAAAGTGACAGGAAAAGTTAATGATGAATGTTGGAGGGGATGTGGGAGGGCTGGGATACTGATGCATTGTTGGTGGAGCTGTGAACGGATACAGCCATTCTGGAGAACAATTTGGAGCTATGCTCAAAAAGTTATCAAACTTTGCATACCTTTTGACCCAGCAGCATTTCTATTGGGCTTATATCCCAAAGAAATCATAAAGGAAGGAAAAGGCCCCACATGTGCAAGAATGTTTGTGGCAGCCCTTTTTGTAGTGGCTAGAAACTGGAAATTGAATAGATGCCCTTCAATTGGAGAATGGCTGAATAAATTATGGTATATGAATGTTATGGAATATTATTGTTCTGTAAGAAATGACCAGCAAGATGATTTCAGAGAGGCCTGGAGAGACTTACATGAACTGATGCTGAGTGAAATGAGCAGAACCAGGAGATCATTATACACGGCAACAACAGTACTATATGACGATCAATTCTGATGGACATGGCTCTCTTCAACAATGAAATGTTTCAAACCACCTCTAATTGTTCACTGAAGAAAGCCATATACACCCAGAGAGAGGGATGCGAAATGTGGACCACAACATAACATTCTCATACTCCTTGATTGATGTTTGCTTACATTGTGTTTCCTTTATCTGATATATCGTTTGTGTAGATAAGATTTTTCTTGCACACCAATGATAAGTTTGGAAATATGTATACATATATTCGATTTGCCAATATTTTAACATAATTAACATGTAGTGGATATCCTGCCATCTAGGGGAGGGGTGGGGAGTTGGGGGGAAAAATTTGTAACGGAAAGCTATGCAAGGGTTATTGTTGAAGAATTACCCACACATATGTTATGCAAATAAAATTAAAAAAATAAATAAATTAATTAATTTTAAAAAAATACACAAGGCAGAAATTCCAGTGGATCAAACTGAAAAAGCAATTGTGGCAGCAAGCACTGTGTTAAGATACTGTAGAGCATTCAATTCAACATATAAAAATTAAGTACCTAGTAGGTATCAAGAACTATATAAGACACTGCGAATACAGGACAAAGTAAAAATGGCCCCTACTTTTAACCAACTTCTAGTTCATTACATTTAAAGCGATATAGTCCCTGCCACTAAGAGTTTGTTATCAGGTTGAGAAAAACATGACATAAAATAAGAAACTAAGCAATACTGTATATATGATAATAGACCACAAATATAGCACAGATCATAAAGGCTAAAGAAATTCTGGGGGAAAAATTTATCTAGGATTATCAGGAAACACTTTATGAAATAACAGAATTTGGGCCAAACCTTAAAGGACATGAGTTAAAGTTTGGACAGGAAAAGCAGAAAATGAAAAAATGCAAAGAATATACAAGAATACCTAAGCATAGGATAGACTAAGCAGAATTTCCAAACTTTTTTCTCTTCTCTTTTTCCTTGATAAAGATTTCAAATTAAGTAATTTTTTTTCTTTTTAAAGCTTATTTTCAAAACATATGAATGGATAATTTTCAACATTGACCGTTGTGCAGTCTTGTTTTTCAGATTTTCTACTCCTTCCCCACCACCTCTTCTCCTAGATGGCAAGCAATGTATGTTATACATGTTAAAATATATGTTAAATCCAATATGTATAAACATTTATACAATTCTCTTGCTGAACAAGAAAAAGGAGATCAAAAAGGAAAGTAAATGATTAAGAAAACAAAATTCAAGTGAACAATTACAAAAATAGTGAGAATGTTATGTTATCCATATTCACTTCCCACAGTCCTCTGGCATTAATCATCTCATTGTTGGAAAGAGCCATGTCCCTCAGAATTGATCATTGTATAGTCCTGTTGCTGTGTATAATGATCTCCTGGTTCTGCTCATTTCACTCAGCATCAGTTCATGCAAGTCTCTCCAGGCCTCTCTGAAATCATCCTGCTGGTCGTTTCTTACAGAACAATAATATTCCATAACATTCATATACCATAATTTATTCAACCATTCTCCAATTGATGGGCATCCTTTCAGTTTCCAGTTTCTTGCCACTACAAAAAAGGCTTCCACAAACATTGTTGCACATGTGGGTCCCTTTCTTTCCTTTAAGATCTCTTTGGGATATAGGCCCAGTAGAAACACTGCTGGGTCAAAGGGTATGCATAGTTTGGTAACTTCTTGAGCATAGTTCCAAATTGATCTCCAGAATGGTTAGATCAGTTCACAGTTCCACCAACAATGTATCAGCGTCCCACTTTTACCACATCCCCTCCAACATTATCTTTTCCTGTCATCTTAGCCTATCTGAGAGGTGTGTAGTAGTATCTCAGTTATCTTAATTTGTATTTCTCTGATCAATAGTGATTTAGAGTACCTTTCATATGATTAGAAATGGTTTTAATTTCTCCATCTGAAAACTGTCTTTTCAAATCTTGTGATCATTTATCAGTTGGAGCAAATTAAATTTTTTAAAAGGTTTTTCAGTCAATATCAGTGATACAGAAAACTTTCAGCATCCTAGAATGGAATTCATTTGGCTACTAATATTAACTTACAATGTACAGTTAGATGCATTTTTATTACAATTAAAAGTCAATAAACATTTATTAAGTGTTCACTAGGTGCCAGGAGTTCATTGTTTGATTCTGGGTTGGCTCAAGAGTAAACAGAAAAAGCAATTATTTCTGTTTTGGTCAGAAACCCCAAGGATCTTCCCCTGGAGGATGATTTTTTTTTTTTCTGACTAAGTAAAAGATGCCACTGGACCTCATTTTTTACCTAGCCTTAACTAAAAACCTTAGTTTAAAAAAGGTCTCCCATTGCATCCAGGGCCATCTCTAGACTTCTAAATCGCTATCTGGCCACTGGACCCAAATGGCCCTGGAGGGCAAAGTGAGGCAGATCACTTTTTCCAGCCCTCCCTCACAATCCAACTCACTTGCATGTCATGGGATCCCCTCCCTGATGTCATGGTCCCCTTTGAAAATGAAGAATAAACAGTATCATTTAGGTACCAGCACTGGTGCTAAAAATGCAATTTAAAAAGACAGTAGGCCCTGTCTTCAGGTAGGCCACAGAGCTGATCAGAGGGGAAAGAGATTACTGATGACATGATCATCAAGGCAAAAATTACTTCTGTTCTTGGTCACAGAGTGAAAATAAAACAAACAGTGGGTCAAAGAGGCAAATTCAGGTTTAGCAACAGGAAAACTTCCTATCAATCAGAGATATTTAAGAGTGGAATGAGATGCCTCAAGAGGGAGTGAGTTCCCCTCACTAAATGCCTGGAAATGGCTGGATGAAAGAGGCTGTAGAGAGAATTCTTGTTCAAAATGTTCCAAGGTCCCTTCCAGCTCTGAGACTCTGTGACTCAAAAAAGAGACTGGAAGACCTTGAATGCCAGGTTAGGTGATATCTGGAAAGTTAAGATGATAATTAAAATCACAATCCCAGAATTTCTGGTTAGTTGCTTAGTCCTTTGAGTTTTATTGCTTACTTGTGAAAGTCAAAGAACTTTCCTTTGAGGAAAAGAAAATAAGTGAGGGCAAATCAGAGCAGTAGGGTTAATAGGCCAGAGTTACCAAGCTCTCTGCTGAGTAAAGATCAAATAGTGATTACTCAACACAGAAAAACTTAGTTTGATGTTCTCTGTTTAATCTGAAATGACATGTGCATATCCCCCAAAACAATGCCTGAGCAGTTTGATATGATTCCAAGTCTTAGATTTGTTACTGGTCAAAACAGAAATGTACTGCCAAAAAAACACAGGAACATTTTCAGAGATTCCTGCATTGGCTCCTCCAAAACCTCATGTCCTCCTCTAAAGTACGTACCATCTCCTAGCACTAAGCCATCGTCAACAAACATTAAGTACATTCTCACAGAGGGCAGAGTCACAGAGGGTACCTTGTTCTGTTCTAGTGTTTCAAAGAAAGTTAGTAAGGAAAAAAGAAGATTCTAATTAAGGAAGCAGAATATAAAAAAGATAAATAGCAAATACATAGTAACATAGGATGAATCTGTTATATGCTGTGTGTATGCATGGGAGTGGGCGTCTATCCATTTTTTGTTGGTAAGCATAGAAGCAGAAGAAAACTCAGGGTATATAAAGCCACATTATAAAGAGCAGAGGTTCTTAAGTTTTTTTGTGCTATGGACCACTTCGGTAGTTTGGTGAAGTCAATGGACCCCTTAATTAATGTTTTTAAAACCATGCAATACACAGAATCTGAGAGGTAATTTTATTGAAATACAGTTATCAATTTTTTAAAATACACTTCAGCTTAAGAAGAATCCCCAGCACAAAAGAAAACCCATATTGTGACTCAATTTTCTTATCTGCCAAAAACTCTTGTGTTTTTGGCGTTAATAACACCCGACCATCTCACCAAAAAAAAATCAAACAAGATAACAAAATACCATTTTCATTTTTAATAATGCTTTTATAAAAAAAGGAGATACAGTGTTCATGCTTCTGAATGTCACGACTACATAGCTCTCTTTTCACTATTTATTTCTTTCACATATTATTCCTTTACTTCTTGGGAAGTAATTTCCATTATCAAACGCCCTCTAAATATTTCTTGATTGCTTCCATACTACATCTTACCCTTATCCACTTCATTGGAGATAATGTCCCAAAGATCACTAAATATACTTATGCCTCATCTATTTTAACTGACATCTACATCCAGAGTTTTTACCTAAGTAAATAGCAAAGACTTTCCCTTCATTATTTAACATTTCTTCAGAGAGGTCCTCAACCCAAAGGGTTGCCATACTGTCTCTTATCAAATCAATATGCCCCTCTATCCAACCCTTTCAGCTATTATTTTATTGTTTACCATTCTAAACTCCAAACTCTGAACTCTAAACTTATCTGACCTTCTATCTTTGGGATATATCCAATGTTATCATGTCTTTCCAAGTCCTGTTCTTCCTTATCTCTCTAAGCCACAATTTTTAGATTTCATCATAAACTTGAATGTTTTCAATTTATCTAACTTCCTTGATTCTACTTTTCTCCTCATAAGGAAGATTTTCAAAATTCAAATTCATATCCATGCCTTTGCAATAAATTCTGATAGGAAGCTTCATATCATTCACAATATCCTTCCATATTTAATAGCATCAATACAATACATCTTATCTATTTCAGGAACATAAGCAGACTAATCAGGATACAACTACTACTATTATGAATCGTTTGTATTTTATTAAAATTTTTGCTTGCAGAAGGGTGGCTTCTGACCATCCTGAATCATTTTACCATGTGTATCCATCTAAATTTACTCCAACTCCCTGTCCTTAGATAAATTTGTACCATTAAAAAAATTCTTTTATTCTTCCTTCTGAGCGGACTATCTAAAGAGTGAAGTCCCCTCAGGAAACACGCAGAACATTCTTGCAAAACATTCACATTCCTACATGACCACTTGCCTAACAATTCCTCCTGCGACCGACCAATAACAAGATCAAAGAAGGGAGAGACATCACAAGTCTCAACCTTCCTTTCTCTCCAGACCCCCTTCTTCACACCCCTTTTTTTTTAATTGATGGGGGAAGTTTCCTGCACTTATTATAGTGTGAGCTCTGAAGCCCAGCCAATGGGAGGAAAAAACAGGGGGAGAAGTGGGGTATTGCATTAGGAATAAAAGTTTTGTGCTTTTTTTGCTTTTGTGTTGAGTTCTTTGTACTCTCTGCATGCTGTTTCTGAGCACCACATGGGAAGTACCCTTTCACATGACAAAGAGAATAAATCCTTTTTGCCTCTCTATTCAAGTGTGTCTCTTTATAGAATATTTCTGTGGAATTATCCGACACACTTCCACCCAAATTGAGAAGTGCTTGTATTCAAGTTCTGATTATACTTTGTTGTTGTTACTATCCTGGTTCTTCCAGAAAGACCAACCAAATAAATAACATCATCTTTCTACCTAAAAACCTTTGTACTACCTTCACATTTTATTTCCTTTATTCTCTTCGACATCACCTCAAAATTCTGTAATTTACTTCTACACTACTTGTGCCCACCCCCATAAGAATCACATTGGGTTTTTTGTGTATAACTTTATGTGTGTATATCTTGAGGGCAAGTAATGTTTCATTTTTGTTTTTATGTCCCTAGGGCCTGTCATAGAGCTAGGAATACAATAGGTTTTTAGTATTTGTTCATTACCTGAGGCTATTCTATCTGCTATATAGCTCTATGTATCTATACATTGACATTTATTTTATATATAAAATGCATTTATATATAAACACACCTACATATAGATTTATGTGTATGTGTGTATGTGTATCATAGATATCTAATATACACACAATGTCCTATTTTTAAATACTGCAAAAATTTATCCATGACCCAGTCTGCTGACAGACAACCCTGCATAGTTGCTAGCCCACAAATAGAAGATCTAGCTTCAAATCCTGCTTCTGACATTTACCAACACCTATGTAACCACGAAAAAGCCACTTAATCTCTCTTGGCTTCCAAGTCTATAAACTAGAGATGATTTGCAATCTGGATTAGTAGCTGAAGTTTCCATATTAAAAAAAAAACATAGGACCCTTGACAAACTGGCTGTTTACTAAGCAAGACTAGGGGCTAAATGATTAAAGAACTATTTTTAAGGAACCACTCTTTCAAAGAAAATCATCTCATTAATCTTGACAGTGTCCCTGTGTGCTAGGCAGCCTACAGATATGAGAGGGGATCACAAGCAAGACACACAGGTTGCTGGATTTTATTGTTTTACTTCCCTATATCTGTTAGATGAGATCTATTTAAATTTTTATGTATCACTAATTTCTTGATCTATATAATTGCAGTGTCCCAATTTATATTCTAATGAATGACATTATCTAGTAACCTAGTCCTTTTGTTCATATAACACCCCCCCCAAAAAAAATCCATAAATGCTAAAGGATAATTACACACAGAAAGGTTCCCTATCTCGCAAATTAAACATCGCTATAATACACTTTTCTGTTGCTTATTTCTTGTCCACAACATGATGCTAAAATGACAATGAAGTGCATCTCAATTTGTATTTCAGCAAATATAGAAAAGTCAAGAAAGCCTTTTTTCTCCCCTACTGACTACTACAAATAGATATCCTGGTAAGAGTTTAAGGAGATTATCTAATAAGTTGTAAGATACATACATACATACATACATACATACATACATACATATATATATATACATATATATATATACACACACATAAATGCATAGGTATATATATATGTGTGTGTGTATATGTATGTATATATAAAAGACATTTGTAAAACCAAATGCTATATGACATCAACATACAAAATGACTATAATAACGTACCTGAAAAAAACACTAAAAGAAAGCAGAGTGCTAGTCATACATAATGATTGATAGTGGTTTCAGGAAAATTGACCTTAGAACATCCTTCCTTTTGGTAAACAAATGGGACAATGTTTGCAGAATGCTATATATTCTGTCAAATTCAGTTCCTGTATAGGGTGGTTTTACTTAATTTTCCAGTGATATGAGGGAGAGTACACTTGTAGAGAATGGAACATAGGATTAATATAAGGGGCTAAACAAAATCTGTTGTTTTGGTAAATTATACAAGTAAATGGTATAAAGAATAAACCGGAGTGGGTAGATCATGAAAACAAAAGATCTCTTTGGAAGCTACCACAATATCCTGAATTTTCCTGTTATATTTGCTTAAATCAAAGTGCATCTTTGATTTAATAGGCAGAGTATTAAATGTGAACACTGAGTTCAGTACAATCTATTGCAAAAAGTGAGGTTAAGAACTCCCACTAAATCTTTAGTTATTGCACTAACATCTTAAAAGCCAGCTGTCTAGCCAGTTTGCTTGCTTTTTCTCCCCTTTTTTGTGAAAAATATTTTTACCTAAAGATTTTCCTAAACACCAAAAAGCCCCCACAGTCTAAATCTTTCATTTTTTTGTCTATCTGAAACATCTTCTGAATTGTAAACAAAGAGGGTCCTTTGGTCCCTGCTCCTACCATTTGCTAAAGTTAGAGGGACAGAATAAAAAGCATAATAGGTTAGGCCTGGAAAGGAAAGGTGCTTCTTCTGAGACAAAAAAGAATAATGACAGAGAAATACGTTGAAAGTGGAAAAGAGAATAGAGGGTGTGTGTGTGTGTGTGTGTGTGTGTGTGTGTGTGTGTGTGTGTGTATGTATTCTTCAGGATACCCCAAAAAGTTTTAGTGCAAACACCCCAAGACTTTTAGAATGCCCTATATGTTTCTTCATTCCATTTTTCTTTCAAAGCAGAACTGTAACACAGAGACACAATATACATGTCAAGAAAGGGGTTGTGGGGAGAAAATACTATGTGGGTGGACTTGACTTGTTCCCACTTCTCTCTACACTGGCTTACAAAAGGCAATTTAACTGCAGCCTCCACCCATTGCTTCTAATTCTGCCATCTGAGAACAAAAAGAACAATCTAGTTTCTCTTCTGAATCCCACAATATTTAAAGGTCATCTAGCTGTCCTTAATGATCTTCTGTCACCAGGCCTGATCACAGATGTTAGAATTTAGATCTGATAGGAAGCTTGGAGGCCATACAATTCAATCTCAAGTGACTTACCTAAGATCACATAGGTCATCTGAGACAGAGGTAGGATCTGAACCCAGATCCTCTAACTCCAAACAGTGATCAGTGAGCTATGATATTGGTAAAGATTGACTTTGCTTAACTAAACAGATAAAGTTAAAGTTAAAAACCTTACCACAGAAAATGGAAAGATAATGATGTCTGGAAACACTGCAGTAGTGATCTTTACTTCCATTCCTGGTTTTAAGAAAAAAATACTTTGCTATATTGTTAAAGAAAGATTAGTGAACATCAGAGAAAGGTATAGTGACTCAAAAGAATCACTAGTATAACTTAATTAAGAATATGCTGTGGCAAATTTCTTAACTAAACCTTTATTTGAAAGTGTTCCTAGATTGGAGGTAGGTAGAGCAGAAGAATGCTGCTGATACAGTTAGTTTATCAAAGCATTTAATAAAGTCTCTTAGGCTCTTTTTGGTAGGAATTATGAAGGCATAAAAACTAGATGTGTGTATTTAGGGAGATTCATTAGGATTCAAAGAGTATTCATGACATCAACTTGAAAAGTTCCAAGAAATCTTTGCTTGGTCCTATGATGCTTAACATTTTTATCAGTGACTATGTAGTTATTTATACCTGCACATAACTAATCCAGAGTGACGCCATCTCCTGAGGCTAGATTATGAGAGCTGGAAAGGACCTCAGAAATTAGTTCCTTTATTCCAAAGCTTTTTAAATTGCACATGGGGGTCACATAACTGAACAAGGGGGTCACAAAGAATTTGGCAATAGTAAAAGGTACCAATTATTCCACCAAGTTTTAATTATGTATGTAAAAATAAACAAGTATATCCATCTCCCGGGTATGAAAATTTGCTTTCATCTTTAATAAATGGTAAAATTATTTACATACCAAGGAATTGTTTTGAAATACTTTTTTAAAAAAAATGTGATCAGAAAATGTTTGATTCATATCTATTTTATATACTTATATACCCAAGGTCACATAAAAATTTCTCAGGCAAAAAGGGGCCACAAGTAGAAAGTTTTAATAAGTTCTGGTCTAACTGAACTCCCTCATTTTATAGAAGACAATCTGAGATCCAAAGGAGATAAATGACTTGCCTAACATCACATGGATAGTAACTGTTAGAGGAAGGATTTGAATTTAGGTCTCCTTTCAAGAGCAAAGTGAGCCCCAGTGGCTTCTGGGACCATTGCTATCCCTAAATGTACTTAGTAATATTTGGCAAGAACACAGCTAAAAAAAGAATGAGTCTACTACAATGCACAGCATGTAAGCTCCATTTCTGTTTGTGGATCCCTAATGCTTGGCACATAACAGATTAATATATTTTGTTGGATTAAATAACATTCTGGCTCTTGAGATACCTGCACTGTGACATGATCATAACTAAGTTGTAAAATCTGAAACTGTAACAAAAGAAATGCAAAATGCTACATCAGTTTAAAGGACAAAGATTTCACTCCTATGCTATCCCTGGAATCTGCTTAGCATCATAATATAATTCAAAACAGAAATGGGTTCCAATCCCTCCTAAAATTAAACTCTACCTTAAAGAAGAGCATGATCTCCACAAAGTAGCACTGAAGAAATGAAAGGAGAAATCAATCTTGTGGCATTTAATGGATTCAGGTGCACAGTTTGCTATTTCCTGATGAAAAGAATCCTGGACTTTTGTTTTAATCACCAGACAGCAAAATATCTCCAGACAGTTTCACAGCCTTCTCTGGTACTGCCACCAAAAGAATGTGGAAGATCAAGACACAAACTCTTAATATTAATATATGCAGTTAACTTCAAAATTCAAGAAAAGTTCAGGAGAAAATTTTCTCCTATGTTAGAATTTGTGTGGATAGCTTCCTGAATCATCCCCCCATATGCTTCCCCCCCTTTTGTATTCTACAGATATGCTATAACATTAACTTTTAAAGGAGTAACTCCAGGCTGTGAGCATAATTTGCATTGTGAATATGAAATTACCATCCCACACTGACATGAAAAATAAAGACAATCAAGAAAACAATTAAGCATTGTTTTTTTCTAATAATGCTCTGGCTGTACCATCCCTAAACCAAGCACTTCCACCCCCACTCTCCATGACATCCGTATTTGTCTTTCCACTCGCAACTTCAAGGAAGACAGAGACACTAAGTGCACAAAGGGATTCAGGATTGCAAGACAATCAATTATCAACTCTTGGTTTGGCTAATGATAAAGTAAATTAGCCAGACCAATGGAGGGAGGTATTGGTGCAAATGATGACAAACGATAAATAATTTCCTAAGCACCATTCCCCAAAGCGTGAAAACTTGTGATAGTTGGTCCAACTAAGCTGAAGCAATTTCAGACTTACAACAGATAGCAGCTAAATGGCAAGAAAGGATTCTCAATTCTCAAGTAACCCACTTTACAGATAATTCTTACACTCGGATAATTAAGAGCAATATTTGCGTGTGTGTGTGTGTGTGTGTGTGTGTGTGTGTGTATTAATTCAATCTAAATGCTTCAATTTCCACTACCCACTGTTGGGTTGGTCCTATTAAAAAGAAAGTAGCTGTATTAACAGATGGGAGATGCCATCCTAAAGTGATAATCAGGCCTCCAGGACATCCCAAACAGAAAGGGGTGATACCCATTCAAAGAATGATAAAGGTAGATGGGACCCAAAAGGTTTTGCATCAAAACTTCTCATTTTAATAAATGAAAAAGTACAGGAGCAGACAAAAGTGACATGCTGGAATGAGTCCAGAAAGTTGAAAAGCAACACATAAAAAGCCTGAGGAAAGGAGTCAGGATTTGAGACATGTTTATGTGATTTTGTAATATCTCTGATATTCCCCACCTGTAAAAAGGAGATAAACTGCAACCCCCTAAACTGATCAGATAAATAAAAGGCCCTATAAAAAAAATCAATACAAAATAAAGCCATTATTACCTGAAGTTAATATACTTTCCCAAAGTAAACAAGAGTAATACACTAAAGTCATAAGAACTCCAGGAAGACTAAATCAACAAATGCAGAAACAAACAAAAAAAGGATATATGAAATGTGAATAAATATAAAATTTCAAAACAATGGGCATATACATCTAAATAGTCACATGCTTATTCTACTTTCCACATGGACTCACTAACCTGATTACCAGAAAGTCTGTGAGAAGTCAGAATGAATAAGTTCTTATGCCACAAAAATGGTACCTTAAGTGGAATCATTAAAGCACTAAACATACTTAGGAAGAATTATAACATTTTTATTAATCTTATAGAACAGCTAATCAAGGCTAACATAATCTCTAAAGAACATTTAAGAGCTAAACAAATTAAAATAAAAGCATCTCTTGTGATGCCCCTTAAAAACTAAATTTATTTGAAACCTAAAATGAACAAACTCAAAAGAGTCATAAATTAAATCCTATATTCACCAGCATTTTGTTTACCAGAATTCACTATTAACCACAAGTCTAAAAATAAAATCTTAGAGTCAGAATTTTTAGAAACCACAGAATCAAAGAATCTCAGAATAGGATCTTGGCGTCTACTTAAGAGTCCAGTTACATAATCACAAAGGATACCTGAACAAGGTAATGTTTTTAATGTTAATGTTTAAATGTTTAAAAAAAAAAAAAAAAACAAGAATCCTTTTTAAACAACATATCCAAGAGCCAAATGGCATTGTGGAAAGAGGGCTGAATTTTGGAACCATGAGATATGAATTCAAATCTTGGCTCTACTATTAATAATTTGTCTAACATGGTTCTCTTCAACAATGATGTGATTCAAACCAGTTTGCTGCGACGAAGATAGTCATATACATCCAGAGAGAGGCCTGTGGGAACTGAGAGTGAACCACAACACAGCATTTTAACTCTTTCTGTGAATATTTCCATGCATTCTGTTTTCCTTCTTAGGTTGTTTTTTTTCTTCTTCTCTTTCTAGATCTGATGTTTCTTGTGCAGTAAGATAACTGTATAGATATGTATACATGTATTGTACTTGTCATATAATTTATCCTATCTAGCATGTATTAGATTACCTGTCATCTAGGGG
>JAJPUD010004836.1:46971-65815 GCA_023553655.1 Myrmecobius fasciatus
ACACACACACACACACACACACACACACACACACACACACACACACAGACACACACACACACAAACACACACACACACACACACACACACACACACACACACACAGTTTCTGGTGTCTAGGACTGAGCAAATGGTTCAAGCGCAAGAAAGAAAGTGAAAATCAAAAGAAAGAAAACCTCCAAGATAACTAAACCTAGTTTTGCCTTAAAAATCTCTCCAAGGATTCACCTTATAGTTTATGAAGACAATTGTCTAATCTATATGATCAGAATTAATCTAATTGATAAAGTCCAGTCACGTATGAATCCACTGCCTAGTGATTACCCATTCTGAGGTGTTACATAGGCAACTTAATGGCAACATATACAAAATTATGACCAGTTATGTAGAATTATATACAATTATTATTATCATTATATTATATTCTCCTCTAAGTCCCCTCTTCCTTGAAACTTTTCTACTTCTTTTGAGGGCCCCATCTTCCTCCCAGGCATCCAAATTCATAATCTTGGATTCTGGATTCTTCCCCTCACTTCCTATAAGCCATTTAAATCCTATAACATCTGTCCTTCCCATCTCTTTTCACCTCTCACCTAGACTGGAATAGCTTCATAACTGGTTTCCCTATTTAGAAGGCCTCTGCTCTGTAATCTATCCTCCTCATGGCTTTCAAATGCTTGTATCACTGCCTTCTCAAAAATCTTCCATCGCTGCCCACTGACAAAAAATGGAAACACTTCATTTAAAGTTTTCACCATCTGGCTCCCCACCACCTCTCTCACTTTCTCTCAGAGTACTACCTTCCATGAAATCTACATTCATACAATTGTAGATTTAGATCTAGAAGGAATTGAATTCCCCACATTTTTGACTGAGGAAGCTGGGTCCCAGAGAAGTGAAATAATTTTCTAACCTCACCAAACTTCAAAGCATCTGAAGCAGAACTGGAACATAGGTGCTCTTCCTCCAAATCCAGCACTCCATCCACCAAGTCAAGCTGCCTTTCCATACTGAATTTACATAATGGATTCCCAAACTAAAAATAGCAACATGTGCCCAAATGTGTTACTCCATCTTGCATCTCTGAGCATTAGTACAAGCCATTTCCCACGTCCAAAATGTTCCCCTCACTACCCCTCTGCCTCTCAGCATCTCACCGGTCTTCAAGGTTCAACTCAGGTATTCCATGAAGCTGCCTTTTACTTTCCCAGCTGCTAGAAGTTTCTCTTTCAATTTTCCTGGTACTAAGGTTAGTTGTATACAACTTGTGTTCCTTCAGAAGGCTACAGCAAGATCCTTTCATTTTTGTAACTGCATCACCAGCACAGTTCCTTGCCTATAACTAATGCTTAATAAATGCTTGCTGAACTGAATTTTACAATTATTAGAATTTTACAAATACAATTTACAGTTACTAGAATGCTAGAGAAGGTCCCCCCCAAAAATCCTTGCTTATAAAATAGGCTCAAACTTACAAGGTACATGTCATATGTCCACACAACTGCAGAAAATCCTCCCCCACTTTGCTTCCCCTCCCACCAAGCATCCTCTTAATATCTGGCACACATCAACAGCCCAACAAAACATCAGAGCATACTTCAACAATGTGGAAGAAAAAGATTCAAGGATAGCTAATCTCAGGGAATTCAAACTGGATAAGGACAATCTGTCCAAAACTCATAAGAGGCATAGCCAAGAACACCAAATCATTAATACAAGATTAATGGGATTAAATGACTGCCAAATAGTCAAAAGAAGGCATTAAAAGGACAGCAACTGATAGGCCATTTTACTTCAAAGACAAAATGCAGTTACTCTGACTTCCCTATCAGGGTGTGATAATTTCTTTATAAAATGGGAACATCTGTTATATTTCACTATCAACATAAAGCAAGATGAATGACAGCAAGTTAACTCTTCCAGTTTCTTAACTGCATCTGATGTCTAATGAGCTCACAAATGCCCTTAGAACCCATCCAGTCACAGAACATGTGGGACCCAAGCAATCTCAGGGCAGGGCTAAGGATACAGCTAATGTAGAAACAGACCCCGGTTAACAAAGAACAAAACACTGGGGCAGGGAGATTTTCAAATATTCAATGGAAGCATTCTTAAACTGTCCCTAGCTTCTGTGGTAAGGGCCAATAAGTACCAGAGGTAGAAGATTAAGTGAATGAGGAGCTTAGCTTGGCAGCCTCAGAAACAACAAATAAACCATTAAAGAGCTAGGAGAAACCTATCATTCAGGATGGAAATAGATGCAAAGAAGTTTACTTGTGTTATTTTTCTACTGTTGCTGGCTTTCTATGAAGCAGATACTCAGAGCCACAAAGTTTCCAATCTCCCTCCTGTCTATTCTAAAAAATTCCTTCCTTTCAGGAAAAAGTCAATGCTTTCCTTCAGGCATGCAATGGCCTATCAAAATCTTCATCCTGAAATCAGTATAGTGGAAAAAAGCACAGGAGGCACACTCACACATCTTGAGATTTAATCCCAGCTGTGCCAGTTATTATGTGTGACTTGGCGCAAGTCAATTATCTCTCTGGACCTCAGTTTTCTCACATGATCCTATGCCCTACCTCTTGTACACAATCGTAGCTTTATAGGAGCCTCCCTAAAAGATTTACTTCACCAAAAAATATTTTGGTCCCTGGAGAAAGCAAGTAAGCAAACATCAGTCAATAGATAACCTCATACGATGAGTATTATATTCTCAATGAGCCTAGTGGATTTTTGAGAGCAATATTATCTATTCATAGATCTCAAGATCAGGCCAATTGTAGATAGAAAAGTAACTAAAAAGTCAACAATTCTGATCTGATTTAGTATCATAGACAGGAAATTTGGGAGAGTTTAAGAAATCTCTGCTCAATGTTTCCTTTGTAAAATGGAGCAACTATACCTTGACCTCAAATGAGACCAAAAGAGTTCAATCAATATTGTCAGCATTATTTGGAGTTAATACAAGCAAGTTGAATGGATTCCCATAGCAATACACTTTCCTAAGTGATCAATAGCTGAGATCTTATAAAGGTTTATCTATCTATATATTATAAGTGGTTCTAAGAAAGGTATCAAAATAGGGAAAGGCATTAAAAACAAAAGGGAATGATTCCTTGGCAATCCTTCCCAAAAGGACCTTTATTTTGCCATCAAGTTTTCTTCCTACGATAGATCAGTGTTCACTATTCAATCAAAAAAAAAAAAATAGCAATCCTAACAAAATTGAACAAAAAACAAGGACAGTATGATCTGTCTTAACTAAAATGTTAATTAGCCAAAACAATAGTTTGTCAAAAGAACCAGTACGAATTCATCAAGACAAAAGTAAAAAACTGTATGTGCACAGGCTCCAAGATTGCAAGGAAATTATAAATAGTAGAATCAGGCCTTGCTGAACACTGTCTGGAGAAAATAGATCATATGCATTTATTCATTTCTTAGTAACAAATCAAAACTCCCAGAAATTGTAGAGCGGAACACCCTTATATAAACAAATAACGAATTTTAGATTCATAATCTTTACCTGCTATTTGCACTGAACCGTCTTCACCCAAAAGAATATTACCAGCCTTCAAATCCCTATCAGAAATAAATCAGAAGTTAATTTTACAAAGTACACATATTGTTAGATATACATTTCTTCAGGAAGATTTTTTTTAAGGTAAATGTTACTCATTTGAATTGCACTTCATAAATATTATTTTATAAATTAGAAAATGTGACCAACAATGAAATAACCAGGGTATTTCATAATCTATCATTAAATAGATCTAATTTGAATCACAAACAAATAAAGCCTTCATCTTGCATGTTGGTAACAAAATCAGATCTGAGTGTGTGTGTGTGTGTGTGTGTGTGTGTGTGTGTGTGTGTGTGTGTGGTTTTATAAGCAGATTTGTCATTTCATAGGTGAAGAGACCTTCTGGTATACAGACTCTGTCTTAAAGAATTAAAGAATGACCACTGGGAGGTTAAGAGATTCATCAATGAAATTTTTGTCAAAATATAGCTTGAAGCCAGGTCTTTCCTCACTTCAAGGCTAATCTTCAACCCATTATTCCATGAAGTCTCTCATTAAAACGCTACCTATTTTTTTCTAATCTACCTTCATTCACATCTGCCAGAAAACAATTCCAAAATGTATTGAAAATAATCCAATATATATCAGTTTTTGTTCTGTATAGAAACTCATTATGAGACATCTGTCTTTTCATTACCATTACTAAGAAGGAAAATAACTTTCTAACATTTCCTAATTTTCTAACCTCATTCTAACATTTCCAGTCCTTAGTCTCAAGTGTTTCATTAGATGAACAGTTCTGGTAGCAGGACAGTACTATCTCCCTTAAAGAAAATATATGTTAAAAATTGTTTCTACTTGAAATTGGGGGAAAATCTAAAATATTTTAATCAAAGAAAATATACAAGGAGGATGGTGAAATATAAAAAGTTGACTGAATGAAGAAAACAACACTAGATGCTACAAATTAATTCATTTATTGTTCTGAGAAGGAAAAAAATCTCTAATCATACCTTGAAATTGACATAGTGACCCACTAGATTAAACCTTACCAAAAAATAAAAAGGCATTTGAATAAATAGAAAGCCTGGGATCTTCTAGGCTTCTATGTTCTTTCAAGAACTACTGTACTATATTCAAAATGAGGGAGATCTAACAAATATATATGCTCTTTCTTTTGCTCTTGCAAAAGGATACCCCTTACTCCCTCAATCCTTTAAAATGTTTGCAGCTGTTATACCAGTCTTATAAAAAGAATGCCCCCCCCAAAACCCACAAAAACCCAGAGCATATAACCCAAGCAGTACACTACAGATTTTTAATGAAACAATCAATACTTTTATACTCTACAAATTAATTTTTCAATAAAACCTTGATTGTGTATCTTATCAAAGCCCTAGACAAATAAACAAAGCCAATAAAAGTAGCAATAAAAAGAAGTCTAAATTTAAAGAGCTTAACACATTCCTTCCCTCATACCATATACACAAAATGTATCACATATATGTATGTGTACATCTCTTATCTCAGATGTGTACTATCTTGAAATTAATTCCCAAAACAATATTCTCTAAAATAAACTGGCACCTCAGAATTATAAAATAGATGACCTAACTTTATAGGCCAATATATTTCACCCAAAATGATTCAAGCTTTTTCCTTAAGTATTTAAAATTGCCAATCAATGGGTCCTTATATAATCTGTAAAAAATGAAACTAAACATGTCACTAAATTTATCATGGTATGATTTACTCTGATAATCTTTAAATATAATCTAAATAAAAAAATCTCTACAGATACTCATACCTGTGAATTTGACCATTTCTATGGAGATAATCTAAGCCTTCCAAAACTTCTTTAAGAATTGTAGCTATTATTGATTCTTCCAGGACTCCATTCTTGTGTTCTCCTCGATTGACAATATACTTTATGATATCCAGCATTGAACCTAAATTGATAAGTATAACTTTTAAAAACAAATATCTTAGTTGCTTTTTTCAGATCAGTGCTATCTATTAACTAGAGGTAAAAACTATTTGTCTAACCTTAAACTATTCTCAAATGAAGACATGCGTGTATTAATATAGACTGAAATAAACAAAATCAGAAGAATATATATTATGGCAATAAAATAAATTAAAAGGACCCTAAAAAATCAAATTAAATGTAATGACACATCTCGATTCCAGAAAGCCTCTGATGAAACACCCTTCCCTCCTTTTAGCTGAGAAATGATTGACTATAGAGTCTACATCCCCATCTACTATGGATATAAGATTTGACGTCTATAGTCAGACAAGGACATTGTATCAGGTGATTTTGTTCAACAGGTTAACTATTTTTCTTTGTTATAAGGGAGTAGATGATTATAAGAAAGAGACTGCTGTGGGAGGGGGGGTGGGGAAACACATAAAACTACTCATACATTTTTTTAAACTTTAAAAAATTAAGCAGTGAGCTTAATTTCCAAACTTGAATAAACAGTACACTCCTCAAGGTGTCTTTAAACACACACACATACATGCACAAGAATTTTAAATTTCAACATGAACATATAAATTAATAAAGCCTTTCTATTGACTCCTTGGATTATTTTTTTTGTTCCCAAATAACATTATTAGATGCAATATGTGGAAGTTTCAGAGAAGTACCTTTTGGTTCAATATAAGGAAAAAAATCCTAACAAGCTATACAATGACAGCCTGAGGAAGACAGTGAGTTTCCATGACAAGTACTGCAAAGTCTTTCCTGAAATCAAGCCTTCAGCTTTCAGAAAAACAGTAGTACTAGTTCCCTTCTTCTTTCCTCAATGATGCAGAGTCTTCAGGATTCAAACAGAGTACAAGAAGTGATTCAAACAGGGGACAAAAATACTAAAAAATAAAGTTAGGGAAGAACTGGAGCGAAAGACCAGAATTCCTTTTCAGCCATGAAATTATGGGAGTCAACATCCATGGGTGAAAAATAGGTAGCCCACTACCTCAAGACCACCACTGGCAAACTCAGGACTATTTTTTGGAAGGTTATCAACACTGAATATACCTGAGGGAAAAAAAGGGTTAACATACCAATTTTTATAAAGAAAAACTATTCAATACAATGTTATAGTAAATAAAACAGTATCCCTTGGCAATGTACAACTCAGGTTTCAACACAAATTAATTAATATTCAGTACCTCTAGGTCATTTATAATAGCTGTAATTACCTGGGGGTAGAACATTTCTGAGGAGTTAACAAATGGTTTCTTTAAAGCCCTAACATTGGCTTGTGGCCTGCAATGAGTAATTGTAAGGATGTTGTCTCCCCATCAGACATCATTGCATTAATCCAACCTTTTTTCAATCAGGAGACTATCAACAAATTTTTCCTCTTAGAGAGAAATTTTCTTGTATATTATATTTTCTGATCATTTAGGGAAGAAAAGGCAAAATTCCAAAGGAATTTTGTATATGGCAATACTATACCATCAAGCTTGCAAAATAATTTCCTGATATGCTGAGACAGAACAATGAGTAAGTTTCCACATCAGTCTGCATTAACAGAATTACCTGTGGAAACCTGTTTAACTTTCCTCTCAAAGTCCAGTATAGGAAGGTCCTTAAGAGGCCAGGGAGATTTTCTGTCAGGTCAAAGAGCAATAGGAAAAGGAATGGAAGTGATTTAATGAAATTTTAGAAAGTTCTATTCAGGAGATGTTGCTTTATGGGATTGAAAATACAAGGGCAGACTGAAAAACAAAGTCAGGAGATAAAACCTGAGATGTGGACAGGGTATTTGATCCAGTTCAGAGAGGCTCAGGCCCCTGGAAATGCTCCAAATTTTCTTGGGAGGCAGTTCAACCAGAAGCAAGACAATCTTGCAGGCAAAGATGCACTGACAGGGCTTCTTCTCTCTATTTTTCTCCCTTTTTAAGAAAAGGGAAAAAAAAAAAAAGGCAAGCCAAGTGAGAACTCAAGGAAACAATGACTAATAGGATTGGCTGGAACCCAGAACAAAGCTGAGTTCTCCCCAAATCTGCCAAAGTAGATCCAAGAAGTTACAGCTCCTTGGTTGATTTCATTCGTGAGCCTCTAAATCCAAGGACTGACTTTGTCTTCTTTTAAATTTGGACAGCTCCCGGCTTCCTTTCTAGGGGCCTGGGCTCTGTCCTGGCAATTTCGTATACCCAGCTACACTTGCTTGGCTTTGCCTAAACATTCCTAAAATGTTCTCTCTTCCTGATGATGGGAGCTCAATATCTGAACCAAAGGGTAGCTTACGGAAAAGATATCTTCGCAAGGGAGCCCCTGAGAAAGACTCCCTCCAGGCCGGAGAGCCAAAGTCAGAGTCCATTCCCAACAGCCCTGTCTCAACCATCTGACAAGTTCTTCAGGGAGGTAGTGTTTCATTTGCTGAAGATACTTGTACAAACACAGTTTAACTCCTGTACCCCTCAGAGAGTTTCTTGAGTTGACTTGTCAACTTCAGTTGACCGTCAACTCAAGCTAGGGGGCCACCTTTTGGCTGGTGAACGTCCTGCCAGGCCTTCACTGGCAGCCTCGTCAGCATGGGAGGATGTTTCAGGCCTGGCAGTCCATTAGCACAGGATATAAGAAGTCAGGGTTACTTCTGTACCACAATAAGGCACAAGAGACAGCTGAGGAGAATAACCATTTGCCACACGTAGGAAAAATCTTAACTCTACATCCCAGTGTCCCCCAAATATAAACAACTTACCTCCACTTAATAATTTCATAACCAGCCAAAGCTCATCCTTTACAACAAAAGAGGTGTAATAGGTCACTACGTTGGGATGGCTGCACTGGCTCATGGCTTGGATTTCTTTCTATAAAGAAAGCAAAACATGACACAGTACCGTGGGGGGGAAAGGCAATCTATATGTTTGTTTGCTAGTGTGATTATATATGCCTGAAGCATCAGCTAAATTGAGACATTGAAATGATTTTTAAAGATGGAGAACCAAATTTTTACTCTTGCCCAGAAATAAAGAAATACTAAAGCACAGACAACTGGACAAGGAAATAGGAAACCTAAGTTCTAGGCCAGTTCCACCAATAATAATCACTAACATCAGCATTTTAAAGTTTGAAGAGTATTTTACATAGATTATCTCACTAGAGCCTGGTTATGCCCACTTTGAGAAAGGATGAAGATAACTGATTTGCCCTTGGTTACACAGCTTTCAAATGTCAAAAGACCTGAACTCGGGTCTCTTGGGGTATGCCTCACTTCTCAACTGTATCACTTGTGTGCCTTAGCTTCTCTTATCCAAAAGTGGCTTTACGTCTATAAAATGAAAAGTTAATGCTACTACCAATAATATTCCTAGTAATAATAATAATGGCAGGTAGCATTTATGTAAGGCAGCTAGATGAGACAGTATATAGAGTGCTGGGCCTAGAGTCAAACTGACTCATCTTCCAATCTGACCTCAAAACCAATTAGCTGTGTGACCCTGGACAAGTCACTTTACCCTGTTTGCCTCAATTTCCCCATCTGTAAAATGAGTTGGAGAAGGAAATGGCAAGCCACTCCAGTATCTCTACCAAGAAAAACTCCAAATGGGGTCATGAGGAGTTGGGTAGCACCACACAACATATATAGTACTTACTATGTTTCAGGCCCTCAGCTAGGTAGGTAGATGCTTTATAAATATTATCCCATTTTATCTTCACAACAACCTTGCGCACAAGGTGCTATATCTTCCCCATTTTAAAGAAGAGGAATGAGGGAAAGATTGAGTGATTTGCCCAGCCTCATAAAGCATCTTGGCCAGATCAGAACTCCCAGCTTCCTGATTCACCAGACTGGTGCTCTGTCTATTGTTACAGAAGTGCAGGCACTTCCCCTTCATCCCCACTTTGTATGTGTATATGTATATGTGTGACTCTGTGTATGTATATATATACATATATGCATTTGTGCATGCAAAATAATAGCAACATGTTTATAATATTGCCTCTGAGAAATTAAGATGTCCTAAGTTATTAAACAAATATAATGCTGTTCTGTATTTTTTAAAGGTAGGAAATAAGTATATATTTTACACAGATTCTTTAACAAAATCAATGGAGATACAGCTTTAAAACTTCTCAATAATTTATAATTCTGTCAAAGAATTATCAAGGATGTTTATCTTCCACCAAAAGACTGGAAGCTCTTTGGGGGCAGGGGCTAGCTATGTAATGAGGGGTAGAGATTCTGATCTAGTAACTTCTGTAACATCCAATTAATAGGGAATCAGGGGAGAAATTTGTGCTTTAATATAGTAAATAAAATGCTGCCTTTGGAGTTTCAAAGGTGTGTCCACTCACCTAGACACCTATTCTTGCTAGAATGTAAAATAAATCTTTCCTGTATTCAAAAAAAGAAAAGTCCTATAGAATGCTTGAGAAGTTAGTGGTTTGCCCATTATCCAAAAGTAGGATGTGTTAGAGATAAGACTTAAATCCAGGTCTTCCTAAATCTGAGCAGTGTCCTATCCACTCTTACCCATTCCCTCCCCAAGAATTAGTTTTGCATATATTCTGTAAACATATATATACATAGTAAAAGAAATGTAATTTCAGAACAGGAATATATTCACTCTTGTAAATATATCTCCAGTATCTAAAACCATCATAGGGCATTAAATTGATTGATTGACTGACAGGTTGGTTAACTCAAGGATAATCAGAAATGTTTGTTTAAATGTGTATTCTTAAATGTCAAAAGACCATCGCTGGGTTCTTGAGATTTTTCTCTCCATAATTAATACTAATTCTAAATCAACATGATTCAAAGATCATCATAATAAGTATGACTGTCAACCATATCTATAAAAGATAAATATGAGGAAGAAAGAATTGCTTTTAAATAATTATAAACTCCAACTATAATGGTTATTTCTATTTATTATGTAGCATTCTTCTTTTTCTTATACCTTCTTGCCATTCCACAAAACTGAATAATTTCAGGTTTTCTAAATCTGACCCTTTTCAATTCAATCAACTTCTGTCCTTTAAACAAGATCTGAAATCTGAGGTCCTAGTTTCCGTCTGTTTCTGGTGTTAGGTTTGGAGATGAAAAGACAATTTTGTAGGGAGAAATGGAAGCCTGCCTAGGACATTCCTTTTTTAACTCCCTCTGACATCTGTTAATTGTTGAGGATGGTCCATTTAAAGTTTTGCAGCATGAAATGGAGTCCAGTTTAAACAGGCATCCCCTGCTGTTCACAGAAACATGAGCAATGTTTTCTCGAACATGCAGAGTTCATATTTCTAATCATTTTATGCTAAATGCAAATGAATACAGGCAACAGTCACCCTCATTCTAACTATACACATTCAAATTTTTAAATCATTAAACACAATGGCCCATAAACAACTTTACTGCCCATCTGCTCTTCGGAAAGGAAAGTCTTCTGTAAGAAAGCAGAGTTGGGCCACAGTCAGGAAAACACTTGTTTCTTTTCAGACAGCCAGTATCACTTCCTAGCGAAAGTATCTGGTTCTCTGACATTAGAGACAGTGAAGAATGGTGAGTGCTGATATGTATAAATAAGTGTGTGTTTGAGGGAAGGAGCCTTAAGGGAACAGCAAGCTTTTTTAGGCATTCCACAACCTACAAATTTTCTGATTTCTTTCCTGGAGAACTTGTGGTGTTTGGGGATCCAGTTGAATATTTAATGTTCTGAAATCGTTGGGGAATGTGTCAGTTCACCTCTACCAGAACAAAAGACAGTAAAAAAGTAAAGAGATCATTTTGGCTAAGTTTGAATCTCATGTCCCTACTTAATAAACCCAATATTTTTTCTACTATACAATTCTCATTATTGAGAGAACTGGTCTGGTCTGTGACATAGCTGAATCTATAAAAAATGAACACTGAAAAAATTCTTACTCCAATATCTCATTTAAAATCTGGAGATCTCAAAGTCTCTGCAGCCATAATACAAGTTCTGAGAAGTTCCACCATAATGAAATGGCTTCAAGCAAGGCCATGGCAACAGACTGAGTCAGTCGGCTTTCCCAAGACCTGCCTCGCTATGTATAGAGAGGCCCATCACTAGTAAACTGGCCACTTGGTGATGAATTACTTACTTGGAGATGGCAATCTATAAAACAAAGAAAAATGAAAAATGGTCCTTAGTCCTGTGTAGTACCTTTTAAACTTGGCAGTAATAGTGATAAAGTGGTAGAAAAGGGGTTGAGAGTCCAAAGAATAGAAGTTTTTAGACCATCTATAAATTTTAATTTAGATGTTGGTAAATATAGGCCCACTGCTAAGTGACCAACAAGTGGATATATCATTGAAGGAACTGAATCCTATCACTCTTGTTGTTCTTGCTATAAACAAAAAGATGGAAATTGCAGATGAATGAAAAAATGGTTCTCTTCTTGGAGGCAAATAGAGAGGTTGACTGAGTTGGTTTTATAGATCCCAAGGCAACAAAAAATATATCACAAGAGATTCTTACATTACAGTGCTTGGGATAAGTATTTATAAAAAAATGTCACCACAAAAATAACTATTTATTATGCTGCAAAAGGTATAGAGGTAAGAGAAATTAAGGCAATATACACTTTGATACTTGTGACATCAAGGTAAAGGTAGGAAGAGGAGGGGACAATGAGAAGTTATATTAGAAAATCTGGTACAGGAATAAAGAATGAGGAATGAGAGAACCCAAAGATTTGTGTGTATTACCAAAAAAAAGTCTTGTGGTTATGAAACATGAATACTTTCTTCAAGAAAAAAATCAAAAAGTGCTGAATATGGCAAGCATCAAATGACATCAACAAAAAAATTGATTATAACACAGGAAATGACTCATTCGTTGTTGATGTGGGAGTCACTTCTGAAACAGCTATTTTATGTATAATTAGACCACCCACTGGATACAAAGATCAAAACAGTGCAAAGTCAGAAGAAAGAATAAATGGAGGAAGGGGGGAAAAGAAGAATGATGCACACTGGAAATAACTATCCTGACCTATTTCTACATTGTTAATGATGAGGGGAGATAAAAGAATAGGCAGACATTGACTGTAATAATTTTACATGGAAGTTTAACTAAAGTAAATCTAATTGCTATAGTAAGAAAATCCAAAGAACCTAAAAAAGCAATTTAGTCAACATGTATTAATATATTATTCTTGATAAGTGGAGAAACATGGCAGCCAATAACAACATCAATTTTAAATATAAACTTGTTTAAAAAAAGAAAATAAATAATTACCAATCACCAAATATTTATGAAACATTCATTCTTTCCAGTCATTGTGCTAAGAAATGAAAACACAAAAGCAAAAGATGAAGTCATCATTACTCTCAAAGAGCATTATCACCTCATAAAACAGTGAGAAGCAGTGGAACTGAAAAACTCAATTAAGCAAGGTTCTGCCTAAGACATTTAAGAATGAAAACAGGGCAATAAAAGAAAAAAGAAAAAATAGAAAAGATCTGTAAATCAAGGACAATGAAGTACTGCTACCTAAACCCTAACATTTTAATCCAAGAAGATTAAAAAAAAAGGTAGAAATGGCACTAAAGACATTAAACATGAAGCAGCTGAATTAGACCAAATGTACAGAGAAAAGAATTGTGCTAAAGGCAATACAACTGTGAGGGTATTGAGGAATCATCCCTCAAGTTATCTGAAAAAGGTCAATATACTAAAAACTTGGGAAAAAAATCTTAGACCTTATTAAGTACCCCAAAATTAAATACTTCAAAAAAGGCAATCAAGAAAACACTAATTACTGTAACTGATCAATACATGTACTTTTCTATCTTATATATATAAAAATTTTATGAGAATAAGCTATCTACAAACTGAAACCATCTTTAAGATACTAGTTAGGAATATACAGGCTTTCATTCCACAGTAGATCAAAGTTTATTATCATACAGTTGACTGAAAAAAGATAATACAAAATATTGCCAATTTTTCTAATGCAGAAGTTTGATAATGTCACTTCCCAACTCAATCAGTGGCTCCCTATCAGTTCTAGAACAAAATATAAAATTATGTAGCATTTCAAGCCCTTTCAAGCTTTCCCCTTTCCAGTCTTCTTACACTCTATATCCAATCATATACTCTGAGTTCCACTGGACTCCCTGCTGTTCCTCAACTAAAATAATCCATTTTCCATCTCTTCTGAGCACTTTCACTCCTCATGCCTAGAATGGTCTCTTATTTATCATTTCTGTCTCCTGGCCTTCTTCACATCCCACCTTATATAGGAAACATTCTTCCATCCCTTTTCATTCTATTGTCTTCCCGTTGTTAATTATCTCCAATTTATCCTGGAAATAGTTTGCTTACATATAATTGTCTTACACCTTTATTTGTATTCCTAGTGCTTAAGCACAGTCTGACACAATATTAGGCACTCAATAAATGTTTACTGAATTATTTTTTATTGATCATAAACATTAGATTCATTTGAGCAAATGCATTCTTCCAATATCTACCCATCAATGTATCAGTATTAAAATAGAACAAGAGAGAGAAGCTTATCTAATGGCCTTCTAATTATTATTATCAGGTGATATATGAAACAAGGATAGGTATTGCCAGAAAAATATAGTAAAGGCTGTGATAAGGGACATTGAGCATGGAGTCTAAGGAATTCCATATAGATGGCGAGACCTTCAGATGGTGAAATCATGCTGGTTTACATCAAGCTCCAAAAGAATGGCAAACTTCTTGGATAAGATGTCTTAACTACTCAAAAGAATTTGGCTTCATCATTCACATAAGAAAGAACATGTAGATGAAGAATATTTGTTATTTAAAATTATAAAATGAAGTTTTGGTGGACAGCCAAGATAGGTGATCTGTGAATAAATACATCCTATACAGACACTACAAATAGATAAAATATTAGGGGAAAATAGGCCCAGAGTAAAAGCAGGAGAGTGCACTAGATTGCCTCTGAGAAAATACAAAGCTCCATTAATGATCTCAAACTTAAGTCCATCTTTTAAATACTTCATTCTTTTTAATTCTTTTATTGTTTCTATATTTCTGCACGTCCCAGAACACCATATTCACCTAAGAATTAAAGATTAGTTTATCATTCAAAGGTCAATAAAGAGGCTCATGATGATATTAGGAAGGTGTAATACATAACAAAGAACTCCAAAGAGGACAAAAAAAAAAGGATACTACTGAAGAAATGCATTATCAAAAAAGAAAATGGATTAATCATATGACAAAAGCAAAACATAACCAGTGGATGACCCTTAATTTTTATTCTACCAGTCTGAGGAAAGTTAGTTCCCATAATATTATGTGACCTTTCTGTGGCAAACTGATGGGACAGAAAGGATGGCCAAGAATGCATTGGCTGCAGTCTATGTTGACAATGATGAGAAAATGACTTACATGGCTCAGCAATTCATAATTTTATTAACACTCTTGACACTCATTTTGATTATTACAAGTCCTGACTTTTTCAAATGTTAACATCTTGGGCAAGTCATAGTATCTCTGAATATCACTTTGCATAAGGGGGATAGCCTTTGTACTACACTTGATCTTAGACTCAAAGGGATGAGAAAAAAAAGTCCATGAGATTCTAGTAAAGATAAAAAGAGGTAATGTATATAAATTGTTTTTTAACTTTAAGGAACTATAGCAATATGAACTAATTTTCTTTCAAATATTGGAGATTAATAGGATATTCAGATTTACAATTCCACATTTATGTACATGATGTCCAAAAAAATCTTAGTATACTTTAAAATTATATTTTTCCAGCTAGATTTTTGGGACTTAAATCTAAAATTTGTCACATGTGGATGAGAAATTTTATCAATATTTCTCTAACTATCATTTTGAAAATATCCACTTCTCCACTCCCCCTTAATCAAGGGATTAACCACTTTCTTTTGGTATATTGGGTAAAAGTTCAAGGAGGAATTCTGTTCTTCCAAAGGACAGAATTAAAGTAACCTAGACAATCTAGATGTTATTTATTGATTCTAAGAGTAATATCCTTCCTCCTCATGCTTTGACCAGATTAAGATAATGCTCAGACTAAAAGAAGAAAGAAGTCTTTGATGACTTTATTCAAAAGAAGTATCTCTTGGATTCATCTTTGGCCCAGGAGAAAGGAGCATCCTTACATCATGTGTGTTCTTTACATTTTGTGTCCCAAATAGAATCTTTTGGTATCTGGTAAAATCTATGAACCTCTTCTTTAGGAAGATTGCTTTTAAATAAATTAAACAAAATGTGCAAGACTAAAAAAGAAATCATATTGAAATAATCAAAAATTTTTTTAGTTAAAATCTCTTGCCTTACAGGGAAGTGTTCCAAAAAAAAAAAAAAGCATTGGAGTTTTAGGAAAATTATTCTGCAGTTTGCATCAATATTTTAAGTTCTAATAAGACTTAAATAAACTCTGAACCTTAGCCCAATTTTGACTATGGAAATTTGTTGTTTCAGAATACTATAAACTGAAATTCAATATGGCTTGTGAGAGAAAGATTTTCAAAGGCATGGACTAATTCTGCTCACCCTTGGACACTTTCCTTTTGAAGAAGAAAAATTTCAAATAAGTTTGGTTTAAATTAATAAATATTGTTTCTAGAAAACTTGAGCTTAAAATGCAGAGAAATGAATTTTCTTTCATACAGACCAAAGGGACAATGGATAGGGAACAAGCCTCAAAATAAGGAAAGAGATGGGTTGAAGTTCAGCCTCAGCAATATAGTGGTTATGTGGCATACTCAAAATAGAAATGAGGTCTGAAGATCACATATTAGTTTAGAAAACCATAAATTCACATTTATCTAAGTTCTAATGTGTTTTTATTTACTTTGTTAAATATTTCCCAATTATACTTTAATCTGGTTTGAGCTGAAGTAAGGAGTTTTACAGGGCAGGACTGTTTGACACTTCTGTTCTATGCAATTCCCTAAGATTTTAAGTTGCAAGAAGCTCCAAGTCTGCATTGACAGAGGTAGTTTTAGTTTTCTCCCCTGGAAGTTCCCTATGCCAATGAAATCACACATCTGGGCCCTAAATGAACTATATTTGTTGTTCAGTTTTTTCAGCCACAACCAACTCCTTGTGGCCCCATTTGAAGTTTTCTTGGCAAAGATACTGGAGCAGTTGGCCATTTCCTTCTCTAGCTCATTGTACAGATGAGGCAAGATTAAGTGACTTGCCCAGGGGTCACATAGCTAGTAATTTCTCTGAGGCCAGATTTGAACCCAGGAAGATCGGTCTTCCTGATTTCAAGCCTGGCACTCTATCCAAAACACATAGTAGATATTTATTTATTTATTTTTTTTTTTTTTGCTAAGGCAATTGGGGTTAAGTGACTTGCCCAGGGTCACACAGCTGTTATGTGTCTGAGACCAGATTTGAACTCAGGTCCTCCTGACTTCAGGGCTGGTGCTCTATCCACTGCGCCACCTAGCTGCCCCTACATAGTAGATATTTAATAAATGCTAGTTTCCTTCTTTCTTCACTTCTATTCAGAAAAAAAAAATTATTTTCTAAAGCAAAAAAAAAAAAAAAAAAAAAAAACCAAAACCTGAAGCAATATGAATGTCATCACACACACACACACACACACACACACACACACACACACACACACACTAAAACCCCACTATCTTCCATTTTTCTTTCAATAACAAAAGTTCCTTTGATAAGAAGTGTTCAGAAGAAGATATTAGGAGTTTTTACATGGAAAACAGTGAAAATACTATGGAGAATGTCAAGAATACACCCAAAGCATCACAAACTGTCAAAGACAAGCTGGTGAGCTTACCTTTAATCGAATTAAGAGACTCAGAACTATTAGAATTCTAGAATTCTAGGCTAAATTCTAGGGATCCTTACATTTTTATAAATTTGTGGCTAGTACTTATTATCTGAAAGAAAACTTTCTTATTGAAACTTATATGTGAACAATAATAAAACCCCAAATAAGTGACACAAGGGTTTAATAGAGAAAAATTGTCTCATACCCTGCATGTCCCTTCCCTGTGAACACACGCTGCCTCTAACACCAATCTCAGATTACTGATTCTGGACTACAAATATTTAGTATTCCCTATACTAAGCTATGTTCTCTTCACAAGTGACCAGACTAGTGAGGAAAAGAGGAAAAACATATGCGGCTGCTTTCATGGTTTCTAGTTCATCTAAGGTGAATATACGTGAGCAAATATGAGAGTAGAGTTTAATGGATTTTATAATAAAGGAAAACAATGTCAATAAAGTTATCAGACCTTGTAGTGAAAGCACTAATTTTGAAATGATCTGTTTGCCTGTAATCAATGAATCGACACAAGGGAAATGAAAAACCTATCTGCTTACTTCTCTGCTCTAAAAAGTCTTATTTATACAGTGATTCTGAAATGTAATGAAAAATATATGAAGGAAGAAAACTACAGCAAATACAAGAAGTGAGGCTTTAGTAAAAAAAAATATCAGCTAATACATAAATTTCCTAAACCAAGGCCTCATATATTAAAAAAAAAAAAAAAAAAAAGGTCATGCACTAATAGATATACTAAAGCAGGCAGGACAAATGAATAAAAAAAAATGTAAAAAGTATGAATTCAATCTAAAGGTATGAAAAGCCAGAGGGAGGAAAAGACACATAGAAGTAGAAAAAATAACTTGCTAATGTTTTTCTAATTTTTTTTAGAGGAAAATATCGGATCATGGTATTATTTCAAAGGAAAAATGTTTTTACAGTGTTAATGTTGTGGCCTTTATTATGTTCAAAAAATTATGTAATTAATTTATGAAAAATTACCAGCTTTATCAAATCATTTTAATTTCTGAATGCTAGAAGCCATAGATACAAGATAGCTTTGAAATCAAAGAGCAAAACTACATTTCTGACTCCAGGGGGCAGTGCTCTTTTCTGCAGCTCCATTTCTATAAAGGAGAATTTTCTCTATCTCCTTGACATTGTGGAGAAATACACTGTTTTACCAAAAAAATTAATTTGATGATATTGTTTCTCATTTTCAAGTTTTCTCTGCTTCTCATAAATTCAGAAATCTAAAATGACCCTGGGTTACTAAAAGTTTCCACAACTTATAACAAAAAAGTAAAAGCAAGGTTGAAATTGTTATTTACATAAACTACACTTTTAAATATTCATAACATGCTTTTTGGAAAACAAAACAAGCTCCTCATGATATATTTATGTTCCTCAACTAAGAAAGTGACTTTAGAGCTTTAATAGATGTGTAAAATTTATATAATATACACATTTAACTGGGCATCCTTAAGTTAAAGCTTAAAGTTAAAAAAAAAAAAGTCATGCACTAATAGATATACTAAAGTAGGCAGGAC
>JAJPUD010004836.1:65825-80650 GCA_023553655.1 Myrmecobius fasciatus
TTCCACAACTTATAACAAAAAAGTAAAAGCAAGGTTGAAATTGTTATCTACATAAACTATACTTTTAAACATTCATAACATGCTTTTTGGAAAACAGAACAAGCTACTCATGATATATTTATGTTCCTCAACTAAGAAAGTGACTTTAGAGCTTTAATAGATGTGTAAAATTTACATAATATACACATTTAACTGGGCATCCTTGTTAAAGCTTAAAGTTTAAAAAAAAAAAAAAGGCACTTTTCTCCCCTTCCCTTCATTTTCCATTGAGCAGGGATTCTTGTTTTTGTCTTTGTGTCTCTAGTATCCATTTCGAAGTCTTCTTAAAGTTCCTAACAAGGCAAATATGTTATTATTTTTTTAGAACAGTGTAAAAAAATACAAAATGCATCCTGTTTTTACAAAGAAGGAAAGAAGCAAACAGTGAACTTCAAAATGTCCTGAAATCTTTGATCTCTAAATTTAACAATTTTGTTTTTCATTAGATTATTTAAATGAAAGAATTGAAAGAGAATGACAAAAAATGAATCAAATATGATGCTAAATTCTGAATAGAGATTGAGTGGCATTTGTATATGTATATATAAGAACATATCCGTACACATAAACATATGCTATACATACTCACATATACATATATACCCATGTGTGTGATCCTATAACCTAGAGCTAGAAAGGACTTCTGAGGTAAATCAATACAACTCTTTCATTTTACAGATGAGGAAAATGAGTCCCATGAAGGTCGAATTTCCTAAAGTCAAATAAGCTGTGATCATCATAAATAAAAGTTTGAACCTGGGTACTAGAACACCAGAGCAAAAGCTCTTTCCACTGTATTGTGAAAATAATTTCATTGCCATGAGGCAAAGGATACATACAATATAAATTTAATGAATAAGAGCTAAGATGCAGAATGTAGTCTATCCAGTCTTATGGCCATAAGTGTATTATATACCCTTATGTAATACATAAACAATTACCCAGGAACGCTTACCACTGATCAACAAGGTAGCAATATGAACTTTCCCACTTCTCCTGCTGCTTTCTTTCATCAAAATTTTTCTTTTCTTCTCTTCCCTTCACACTTGATAGCTGGATCTCCTCCTCCCTAGCTTCTCACCTTCTTTTCCTGTACTGTGTGTTGTTAGGGGCGGCCACAGGTCTCAAAAATATCTCACCATATTAAAAGAATCTAAAACCAGCAAATACAGGGGTGCAGGAGGGGAGGTGGCAAAAAAAAATGAGCCAAGTACAATACACTGTTTTTATGGTTTTTAGTCAATTCAACAACTTTATCTCATTTCTTCCCCCTTGTATTACACATCTTACTCTACCCCAAAGATGAGCTACCTTTTAAACTTAGAGAGTTAAGAACCTTTAAAATATAAAGAAATTATTACCTCCATCCAGAGAACCCAAAATTTCACCATTATTATGAAGGAAATACTTTTGTTTTTCCTTAAATTATTTAAATGAAAAAATGAAAAGGAAGAACAAGAGACAGTGGAAGGTGGGAGAAGATAGGAGAGAAACTTTCTACCCAGGGTTCCTCCTATGATTTTTAGCAATTTAAACAACCATTCACTGCTCCCATCCCTACCACCACCACCTAGAGAACTTCAAAAGGTCAAGGGCAGGAAGACAGCTGAGAAGATATCATTCTGTTTTGTAGTGAGGAAGAGAAGAGGACTCAAAAGTAGCCACCCAAGCCATTCTCTGACAGCAATGACAATGGAAATGGGCAGACAAGGTCTACATATTCTCCAGAAACTAGACAGGGAAGGCAGCCCAGACTTTACAGAGCCCCTGTCATGTATCTCCCCTAAGATCACTATCTCGCCCCATCCCACACTACAGTACTACACTCAAGGGGAAACAGTTTCTAAGTTAAATGTTTCACTGTACAAAAGGCATGTACGGTCAACAATATGAAAAGGATGGCAAAAATGTGTCAAGCAGAATGCACAGCTGACATGCTTGTCACTCAAGTCATAAACAGTTTCTCTCCCGTTCAAAACTTGCAGAAATGTTTTTTTCCCATTCCCATGGCTGGCTAGAAGCTAAGGTAATCTCCACTCCCACTGTGTGGAGAAAGGTGTGAAAACGGGTAGGGGGAAGGATGTATACCCAGAAGGAACCTTCAACATCATCCATTCAGGCTATAAAAGTCTCCAATCTTGCTGCTAGGACTTCGTGAAAAGATATGAGCCGACCTCAGGATGTTCGCAGCGTCACTTAGAATACTGTGCCACTGAGAAAATATACTCAGCACCAAACCACTGAGGAAACACACTTTTAAAGCGATGTTTGCTCCAAACTTGTGAGCTGTACAAAGTAGAAATAAGGGTTCAAAAACTAAGAAAGGGAAGATTAACTGTGAACTGCAAGCCTCAATTCAAAGTTTCTGACCCATTTTCACTGCATAAGCAGCTTTTTTATTACTATGAACCCTCCCCAGAGCACCACCTGGGTCTCATATGCTATTGCCCATATTTCATTATGTCCTCTTAACACTTGGGCACTTGTTGCTATCTGCCATAAAGTTTAGAACAAGGTACAAAGATTTAAGAAGTTCAAGGGTCTCATGGTAGGAAAAGCAAGTAAAGGCCAACAGTATGAGGAAAAAGGATGGCAAAAATATTTGATGTGATTGCTATTAATTCAACTGAACCAACACCTGAGGACCTGTTATGTGTAAACTGGAGGATGGAAGGAAGAATAGGAAAAAAGGAAGGGCAGGATGAAGAGAGGGAGGGAGGAAGGAAGAAAGGAAAACTAAGCAAACAGGCGCTGCCCTTACACTCTCTACAGCAGGATTATAAAATGTACACAAAATAAACATGACAGAAGGGACATTCAAATTAACAAGGCAGTTACCCTGACACCTGAACCAGAGAAAACAACTTTGAAGTGTTAGCCTTTGCATCTCCAGAACATGTGTCTGGTTCTCCTCCCCATTAGTGATGTCTGCCTCTTCATGTTTTACTAGACTCCCTACTCCACAGTCTTCAACTCAACAGTCTCATCCCATACTTTGATTGCAAATGCCTATCTTTCACTCTAAAATTCTGAAACTACAATCAGATATTTTCAAATTGATTCTGCCACTACTTCTGGAAGGAGTTTGTCAATTCCTCTTCTATAGCCCTACTCTACCTAGCAAGATGCTTCCCCTCAAAGAATACCAGCTCTATCTTGGCAAGGACAATTTTCAAATCTATCTTTGCATGCCCAGCCCGTGGCACAGCTAGGTGGTGCAGAAGATGGAGCACAGGGTCTACAGTCAAGAAGACACATTCTCCCAAATTCAAATCTGTCCTTAGATACCTACTAGCTGTAGGACCTTAGACAAGTCACTTAATTCTGTTTCCCTCAGTTCCTCAGCTGTAAAATAAACTAAAAAAGGAAGTGGAAAATCCACTCTAGCATCTCTGGCAAGAAAACTCCAAATGGGATCATGGAGAGTAAGACATGACTAAAAAATGACTACACAACAACCACCACAGCCCTTACTTAGCACAAGTATAAAAGCTTCTATGAAAGGCATAAAAATCACTTAATAAATGTTTTACATTCATCATACAAAGTAATTTCAAGAGGGGAAAAAAAAACCACCAACCATTAACCACTTAGGATGGGAGAATGAAAATCAGGAAAGGTCCAAAGTAGAAGGTAATTAAGTACCTTTGCTATGTTTTGAAGAAAGAAAATAGGATGGGTGTCAGATTGGCTAAGATGACAGCAAAAGATAATGACAAATGTTGGAGGGGATGTGGGAAAACTGGGACACTGATACATTGTTGGTGGAAATGTGAACGGACCCAACCATTCTGGAGAGCAATTTGGAACTATGCTCAAAAACTTATCAAACTGTGCATACCATTTGACCCAGCAGTGTTTCTATTCGGCCTATATCCCAAAGAGATCTTAGAGGAGAGAAAGGGACCCACATGTGCAAGAATGGACCCACATGTGCAAGAATGTTTGTGGCAGCCCTTTTTGTAGAGGCTAGAAACTGGAAACTGAAGGGATGCCCATCAATTGGAGAATGGCTGAATAAATTATGGTATATGGATGTTATGGAATATTATTGCTCTGTAAGAAACGACCAGCAGGATGATTTCAGAGAGGCCTGGAGAGACTTGCATGAACTGATGCTGAATGAAATCAGCAGAACCAGGAGATCATTGTACACAGCAACAACAAGACTATACAATGATCAACTCTGATGGACATGGCTCTCTGCAACAATGAAATGCCTCAAACCAGTTCCAATTGTTCAATGAAGAAAGCCATATACGCCCAGAGAGAGGGATATGAAATATGGACCACAACATAACATTTTCATGCTCTCTCTATTGATGTTTGCTTGCATTATGTTTTCCTTCTCAGATTTTTTTTCCTGTACAGCAAGATAACTGTAAAAATATGTATACATATATTCGATCTGTCAAGTATTTTAACATAATTAACATGTAGTAGACTTCCTGCCACCTAGGGGAAGGGGGGGGGAATTTGTAACGGCAAGCTTTGCAAGGTTCAATGTTGAAGAATTACCCATACATATTTTTTGCAAATAAAAAGCTTTAATAAAGAAAAAAGAAGAAGATAGGATGGGATGGGATGGGATGGGATGGATAGGGGGTATTCTAGACACGGTCAGCCTGTCCAAAGGGAACAATTCTGTGTCCACCAACTCTGGGTAGTCAAAATCATAAACTTTATTTAATCAAGACATGAATAGCAACTAATATATTTTAAAAAACATAAAACTCTCTATACTAACATAAAAGCAAAAATGAAGAGAAACATTATGAACTTAATTTGTTCAGGAAAGAAGTATATATTCAGCAAAGATTTATAAAAAGTGAGAGTTTATTTTCCTAATCCTAATACAGTGCTATAGAACACAAATAAAAAACAGGTTCACTAGACTGGGTCTATATCCCAAAGAGAAATTAAAAAGGGAAAAGGATCCATATGTGCAAAGATGTTTGCAGCAGCTCATTTTGTTGTGGCAAGAAACTGGAAATTGAGTGGATGCCCATCAGTTGGGAAATGACTGAGCAAGTTATGATATATTTTATTGAAGCTTTTTCTTTTCTTTTTTTTTCATTTCTAAAATATTTTTATTAAGACAGGTTTAAATCCCAGCAGCTAAAAAAATCAGAGTGACAATTGATTAATAAAATCACACAACAATTCAGTTTGGCCAAATGGGAAAAAGGCATAGAATACAAGTAGTGCTTATCATCAAATGTGACAAAAAGACTACAAGCTTGGTTCTTTCTCTGGCATGATTTGTCTTAAGAGTGCTGGGTTTGTGAATGGCAATTTGGAAAAGCTTTTTATTTTCAAAACATATGCAAGGATAATTTTCCACCGTTGACCCTTGCAAAACCTTGTTTTCCAATTTCCCCTCACTTCCCTCCACCTCCTTCCCTAGATGGCAAGTAATTCAATATATGTTAAACATGGTAAAAAAATATGTAAATCCAATAAAGGCATACATATTCATATAATTATCTTGCCACACAAGAAAAATCAGCTCAAAAAGGGGGAAAAATGAAAAAGAAAACAAAATTCAAGGAAACAACAAAAAAAATGAAAATGCTATGCTATGGTCTACACTCAATTCCCACAGTTCTCTCTCTGGGAGTAAATGACTCTCACCATTACAAGATCATTGGAACTGGCCTGAATCATCTCATTGTGAGAAGAGCCATGTCCATCAGAACTGATCATTGTATAATCTTGCAGAATCTCCTGGTTCTGCTCATTTCATTTAGCATTAGTTCATGTAAGTCTCTCCAGGCCTCTCTGAAATCATTCTGCTGACCGTTCCTTATAGAAAAATAAATGGAATATTATTTTTCTATAAGAAATAATGAGCAGGATAATTTCAGAAAAGCTGGAAAGACCTAATGAACTGATGCTGAGTGAAGAGAGCAGAACCAGGAAAACATTGTACATAGTAAAAACAAGACTATGTGATGATCAATTGTGATGGACTTTGTTTTTCTCAACAATGAAATACACAATTCAAGGCAATTCCAATAGACTTGGGATGGAAAATGCCAATTGCATCCAGCAAGAGAACTATGGAGACTGAATAAGAATAGAAGCAAACCTTTTGGGGTTTGTTTGGTTTTTTTTAATTTTTCCTTTTGGTCTGACACAGCAAACACAGAAATATATTGAAAAGGATTGCACGCAGAATGTTTGTGTCAGCCCTTTTTGTAGTGGCTAGAAACTGGAAACTGAATGGATGTCCATCAATTGGAGAATGGCTGAATAAATTATGGTATATGAATGTTATGGAATATTATTGCTCTGTAAGAAACGACCAGCAGGACGATTTCAGAGAGGCCTGGAGAGACTTGCATGGACTGATGCTGAGTGAAATGAGCAGAACCAGGAGATCATTGTACACAGCAACAACAAGACTATATGATGATCCATTCTGATGGACATGACTCTCTTCAGCAATGAAATGTTTCAAACCAGTTCCAACTGTTCAGTGAAGAAAGCCATAGACACCCAGAGAGAGGGTGAAATGTGGACCACAACATAACATTTTCATGCTCTCGATTAATGTTTGCTTGCATTGTATTTCCTTTCTCAGATTTTTTTTTCTTGTAGATACGATTTTTCTTGCACAACAATGATAAGTGTGGAAATATGTATACATATATTCGATTTGTCAAGTATTTTAACATAATTTACATGTATTGGACCTCCTGACATCTAGGGGAGGGGTGGGAACTAGGGGGGGGAAATTTGTAACAGAAAGCTTTGTAAGGGTCAATGTTGAAGAATTACCCATATACATGTTTTGCAAATAAAAAGTTTTAATTAAAAAAAAAAGAAAAGGATTGCATATGTTTAACCTATATCAGAATTGTTTGCTGTTTTGGGGAAGGAGGAGGTAAGGGAGGAAGGGAGAAAAATTTAGAGCACAAAGTTTTACAAAAATGAATGTTGAAAACTATATTTACTTGTATTTAGAAAAATAGTGGAGAAAAAAAAAAAAAAAAAAAAAAAACGACAACCACCACCACCAATAAAATGCTTGCCCAGGTGAGAACTAGTGAAGTTATGGCCTAGTTTTCCACAAATTCATCTCTTAAATAGTCACCTAAGAAAAAAATGATTCACTCAAAGTACAAGTGAGTCTTCAGTTTTACAGGATTTGACAATTTGACAAAATGTCTATTTTTTTCACTGTACAACAACAGAAATATTTTTTAAAATGTTTTCAAAGGAAGCTTATGTGATATACAAGGCTTTAAAAAAAGTCATAGTTCATTAAATATTTTATAATATTCAATGAAAAGCAAGGGGAGAGGGAAGAAGGGAAGGAAGAGGAAGGAAAGGAAATTAACCACTTTCAAAGATACAACTTGTGAAAAAGCTACTTTTCATACCTCTTATGGCTTCAAAGTTCTTCATAGAATTATTCACACTATGAGAAGGAAAGAACTACTTCAATATTTTTTTTAACTATAAGAAAACAATGCCAAAGACACAAACAGCCCCTGAAAAAAAGTTTTGTGATTTTAGTTTTCGAAGTTTAATTTAAAAAAAAAAAGAAAAGAAAGAAAGAAAAGAAAAATTTTAGACTTAGAGAGGCTACCCTGGGACCATGGATCTGTAATTAGCAAAATAGAATAAATCAAAAGATGTTTTGTCCCTCAATAACTTGGAAAATATCCAGTATGCCAAGAAAATCACTGCAGTTTTATTCTCTAAAAAACAAATCCAAAATATTCCAGCAACTCCATTAACAAGGAAGGGAAGAGGGAACAAGTGAGAAAGAGAGGAAGAGAAAAAGAAAGTTAATCAACAGAAGAGCACTATTAAAAAAAAAGAAAAGAAAAGATGGAGTACAGAAAAAAGTCACGGTATGAAAGCAGTTTTCAGTTAATCAAAGGATTCCAGCTTCCAAAAACCATAAAATCACTTTTTAAGGTGGTGTCAAGTGATAATAGTATTACAAGTTATAGTTAATCTTAGTGAAAGAGATAACTCAGCATAAATATGGAAAGAGTATATAATATAGATATAGAGAAATGTGACATTGTCTGTCTTGGAATAGGGCAAGGAAACACAATGAGCATTTGCCAAGTGCTTACTACATGCAAGGCACTGTTCTGGGGTAGAAATACAAAGGAAATTCAAGATAGCTATAAAATTCCTACTTTTTTCCTTTAAAAACATTTAGGGGCAAGGACTAGACCTAAGATTTCAATGAATTCCCAAGTGAAAGGTCAACATCTTCTCTGCAATTTACAGAACTGCCTGGAGAACCAGGGTTTTAAGTGACTTGCCTTCAAGCAAGAAACTTGAAATTTAACTGAAGGAGAAAAAAAATACAAAACACAAAATCTTTAAAAGTTACAAAAGATATAAATGACCTTTAATGGCAATAATATATATATACATACACACACACACACATATACATATAAGATTAATTACCAAGTAAAGAATGCCAGGCAATAAGGTATAGGTACTGAGATGTGAGATAGGCCAGTTCAAGTTGCAGTGATCAAGGAGGAGTTGTATTGAGTCTTTAATTATGGATAGCATTTGGAGAGGAAAGAAAAAAAGAAAGAAAGAAATTCCAGGAGGGAGACAAGATGTAAATAAGATCTTGAAACAAAACCTACAAGTTGTGTCTGCAAGATGGTTAAATAGAATTGCCAATAATGGAAAGACTCAGGTTTTTTTTTTTTTTTTTTGTTTTTGTTTTTTTTAAGAAATTCAAAATTAACTATAAAGGCATAAGAGTAAATGATAAGAGAACTTTAAATAGCCAACCTATAAAATATGGACTTTTAAATTTTTCAATCAATCCTAAAAAGGAACAATGGACAATCTCTTAATGGGGAAATGACCAAATCAAAGCAATGCTTTGAGAGTAATGAGTCTGACAATGCTGTGCTAGATTGGAGCAGAGAAACTAGCACTTGTATTATACAGTTACCTAAAAGCTTGAATATGGAGGCTATGAGTGTTTCAAGACATTTAAGCCCCTACTCAAATGAGCAGCATTTTCTCAGAGGTCCTCAACAGGTGCTGATGACAGTGCCTCCTACCACGCCAACATTCAGTTCAATCTCTTCAAATACCAAAACTGGAACTTGTAAAGAAAGGGTCTGTTTGTAGCAGCAAGAGGGGGGTCTCCTTAGCCTGGAGCTTCCTATAGCAAAACAATCACAAGTCCATTTCCAAGTGGATGTAGAATACATATTGCACTTACAGTATTGAAAAGTTGTCTCCAGCCCAAAAGTGACTTACTCAGGGAAACACTGATTTAGTATGTGTCAAAGGCAGAAATGAACCCAATCTTTTCCTGGTGGAAAGCCATGGTCTCTATCCATGATTCCACATTACCTCCAAATGATAATCAGAAAGTAATTTAAAAAATCAAGTTATTATTACAGTTGAATTTCTAAAAGCAATTTTGCATAACAATATATGTACAGACTACAGACGTTGTGGGAGTATTTTATGTTATATTTTGCTCTACCAAGTCAAATGTATTTGGGTTTGGGGGAGAATTGCTGTAATAAAGAAATATTTTGTTTTCTGTAATATTCCTAACCACTTTAAACCCTTTTGACTCTTTTCTTGCATATTCATGAAATACAGGCATGAAATATAAATAATCTAAAGCATTGGACCTCTTTCTTTTTTTAATACCTGGCACCATGTTCCATTTTTTATGGCCTGCCTTCCCTGTATCCACTTTATATTACCTACTTTTCAGGGCTATTGTAAGGAAGGCACTTTGTGTATCTCTGAATATTACAGAAATGGGAATTGGGTATGTCTGTTCAGAAAGAAGTTACCAAATAAAGATTTGGAGAATCTCACCCAATTCTTCCTAGAGTTCTCTCTCTCTACAACATAGTGGTCCAAAAATGTTGCATTTATTTTCATGGTGATCATACTTATTATTATAAGCATTATGACAAAAAAACAGATGAGATGACTAAATGCCCTATTGAAATGATGCTTTTTATTGCTTTTGGGCATTGAATAGAACCACCTTTTCAAGTATTATTTATTTAACCTTTCCATTTTCCTATAAATTTTTACTTCTGCTTTTATTTGCAATGAGGATTCAGTTTCTCTACATTAAAGCTCTGAGTCTTAGACAAAGGCAGGATTTGAACTCAAGTCTTTGTGACAACATTGTATCTCTATTAACACACTGCCTCTCACACCATATTGTCTCTCTACTGAAGGGGTCTTCCAGATCCCCCAAATGTCATCAAACCATGATTACTAGCAAAAAATATTTTGTGAATAACGGGTGATATTTTATCAGAGTTCTTTTCTCATTAAATACAACTTTTGGGGGGAACAAAATCCATGTATAGTAAATTTATCTCCACTTGTGAATGTGTTCCATAAAATATATTCTTAATGTTAATTATCTTTATTAACACACTGCCCCTCACACCATATTGTCTCTCTACTGAAGGGGTCTTCCAGAACCCCCAAATGTCATCAAACCATGATTACTAGCAAAAAAATTTTGTGAATAGCAGGTAATATTTTATCAGAGTTCTTTTCCCATTAATGTGCAATTTTTTTAAGGAACAAAATAATCCATTTAAAGTAAATTTATCTCCATTCCTGAGTGTGCTCCACAGAATATATTCTTAATGTTAAGTATCTGTTTGATTACTTTGCCCAAAAAGCAACTTTTTTCTAACTTTTTTAATACACATTACTTTATGAATCATGTTGGAAGAGAAAAATCAGACCAAAAGGGAAAACATTGAAAGAAAAAAAAAACCAGGGAAAAAAAGTGAATATGTTGATTTACATTCAATGTCCATAATTCTCTTTCTGGATATAGACAGCGTTTTCTATCAAAAGTTTATTGGGAGTACCTTGGAATCATACAACTTAATTTAAGTATAAATGTATGGTCCCAATAAACAGATAGTCCACCTGCTACTCGACAGCCCAGGTAAATCTGAAAATGTCCTTTGACAGGCCGGATCTGGAAAGGAGTGAATTTTTCACCTTTGTAACTTTATACCTTTGTAACATCTGCTAATTTTGTATTGCCTCCTTTGGTAAAGGGAATACCCAGAATAATGAAATCAGAGGTGTTCACAATACTGGAGAAGTGTGATTTTTTTTTTTTAAGTTCTACTGAATTAAGTGTATTTTATTACCTTAGCAGAACAGAAAAACTGTTAAGCAAACCTGTGGGATTTCTGACCTTATGATGGAGTTCAGTAAGAAAACAGAATTTCTGCCATGAAAAACCACTTTCCAGTCAATATTGCTGTCTACTAAGCAAGATTTTGATCTTTGGTATTTGTGTGGTTTTTTGGACTGGAGAGGCCCATTGGTGTAAGAAGATCAAAGGCAGGAACTCTCTTTACCAGTTTAGACAGGCACCTCTCTGGCAATCTATGGTCCTAAAGGTCTCTTGGGAAAGTGAGATGTTAAGACATTTGCCTAAGGCCAGTCACAAACACAGCATATAGCCAAGAGGAGACTTAAACCCAAGGATTCCCACCTAGCTCTCTAGCCACTAAGCCATACTAATTCTCAAGGGTTACTCATAGGAAAAAAGCCAAATCCCATTTAAATGACTTTAAAGGTCCCCCAGCTAGTCAGCAGCAAAGCCTGGCATGAGATCTCTTGTCTCCAATGAAGCTCACTGTATTTCTATATGCCATAGACTTCAACGGGCACATAGCCATAACCTACATCTACTTTTTCTAAGTTCCCAGAGGTAACACGAAAATCCCAGTTGTACCACAATGCAATCAAATGTTTACCTTTTCATTGCAAAAGGAGGGAGAAAAGAGTTCTCACTGGCCAAAGGGCCATGACTTCAGATACTAAAATAGCATTCCTTCATTCCCAACTGTTCAGAGCTCCTGTCATATAAAGACTGCTCATGAAAGCAGAAGAGAAGGAAATTTGCTATTGCTGGGTAACAAAGATAAGAATATGGCTCATCACATGAGAGAGGATGACAAAGAACCAGATTTCTGAGACTAGAAAATTCGGACTGAAAGGGAATATGATTAAAGCCTTCAAGATCACAAAGAAAAACTGACAAAGCACTTCAGTTAATTACCTCATTTGAGCTTTGGGAGTTAAGTGCTACACATATTACTGTCCCCATTTTAAAGATGAGAAAACTGAGGTTCAGAGATAGTAAATGACTTGCCCAGAGTTACAATTAAGTGTTTATTTCAACACATCTTCCCATCTTTAAATCTAACATTCTACTACCCTTGAAGTTATAATGTGAGAGTAAACAAAGACCATAAAAGAGGGAGCACTCCCTGATATATGAAAATACTAAATTTTCTAATGGAAAAACTGGTCATTTTTACTTTCAGATCTCTCTAGCAACTAGTATACTAGTTAGTACATAGAAGACACTTTATAAAAACTAGTTGATTCAATTGACTGGCAGTCCTCCAAGGTGGTACAAATTGAAGGTATATACAAACCAAAAAAAGATTTGGATAAATTCATAATAACAGAGCAGCTTAAAAATAGACGCCAGAGATATGTGAAGTTTACAAATGAAATAGAGAACACTATGTTACTCCAGTGCCTTTGGTGCAATTTCAAAGGGAGTAATACTAAAGGAATAACAGTCTGATTCAGTCTCACAATACAACTAAGGAAACAAACAGATTGAGAGACACAGAGAAGAACAGAGACAGAGAGAAAGCATATCAATTATTGTGGTTGGGTACTAAGACAAGTAAACTGAGTCTTTCAAAAATGAGATGCTAATTTACAGGGCTCACTTCTGATAATAGGATAGTTAAGCAATCAGAGACCTAGGTTTGATAAAGGGTCGCTGGAAAAGCAGCCAAGTTCAAAGTTTTTCAATATACAGTCTGTGATTTAAGATTAATTGGAGGAGCAGTTAGGTGGTGCAGTGGATAAAGTACCAGCCCCGAAGTCAGGAGAACCTGAGTTCAAATCTGTCCTCAGACACTTAACACTTTCTACCTGTGTGACCCTGGGCAAGTCACTTAACTCTAACTGCCTCCACTAAAAAAGGAAAAAAAATTTAATTGGAATTCACAATCCTTTTTAAATGTAAATAATTGGGGGGGGGGAAGAAGGAAGGGGGAAGAGAGAGGGGGTCAAGTAAGCCTAATAGTCATTTACACATTAGGATGAATTACTTCAATTAAAAAATGGCCTCCTCATTCTATTTCCTAATTATTACTTAGAAGGAATAGAGAAGCTACTTTGTTTATAAGACAAAAGAAGTGAAAAAAAAAAAGATGAGAAAGTGCTAAGGACAAACTTTTTTTTAAATTTATCTTATTTATCTACTTTATAACAACTCTATGCTACTGAAAATCATCTTTAAGTAGCATGATTGTTCCTGATCTAGATAGATCATTTTGCATTTGGTAATGCATTTATTCCACAAATAATTATTAAATAATCTTACAGAAGCTATAAAATTACCTAGCTTTAAAAGGCTAGCCACAAAAATATATAAAGAAGTTATATGATATGGCCAAAAATTATAGTACATTTGTGCTTTCACATCTATTCAAAGTTTGGCTAGCAGAGAAAAACATGATAATAAATTATAATTCCATTTATGTTGTGTTTTAAAGTTTGCAAAGTGCTTTAAATATATTATTTCATTTGAACTTCACAACAATCCTAAGAAGGAGTTATTAATAATACTCCTATTTTACAAATAAAAAGTCAGGCACTTAGCTAGGTTGTCCAAGTTACTACCCAGCTATTTAAGTATCAGAGAAAGGATTTGAATCCAAGTCTTCCTGCCTCCTGTCTAGCAGTCCAGCATTCTAGATATTACTTCCTCTCCAAAAGAATAAATTCATTGAGATGAATTAAATGTTACCTCTGTGGCAAAAATAAATACATTTGCTTAAAAACTTTCAGCTAACTCATGGCATCAAATGTGTAAAGACTTATGAAAAAGTATCTTTCCATCAACATAAAAAAGTTGCCTTTCTATATATTCAACCCTCTTATTTCTAAACTCTTCCTTCTTATACCTACTTATAGCTCACTTCTCCAGTCGCTATAATAATAATAACTAATAATAAAGTATTGCAAATCCCTCTTTAATCTGATGAGTTTCATTAAAATTTACTTAAATTATTTAGCACCAATGATGTCATCTAATCCATTTACCATCTCCATATCTCTCTCTCTCCCTCTTAACTCTAAAGCAAACTGGCACTCACTCTTTGTTTCAAACTTTTGAAATATATTTCTTTAAGTGGCAAGTTCTAGTAATGTTAGTGTCTGTTGACACCTTTTATTCCCTTTTATCTTTCCAAAAAGCTACTTAACTCAGTCTCTTTTTTGAGTTTGGTTACCAGGTTTCCATTTCTCTGTTATTAAAATAGATCATCAAAAAAAGCTTGACTTAAAACTAAATAAATGAGTTATATTCTTCAAATACCATGATTTTCCAGAAGAAAATATATTAAATAACTAAATTTCACCTTCCTAGGCAAAAGCTTCAAAATAGAAAGCAATCAAATTCTATATAGTTTCCTCAGCAAGTCACTAATCCTCCAAAATGGATAGATGGAAGGAAGGATGGAGAGAGGGAGGAAAGGAGGAAGGAAGGATGGAAGAGAGGGACATAAAGAGAGAGGGGAAGGAAGAAAGAAAGGGAGGGAAGGAGGAAAGAGAGAGAAAGAGGGAAGAAGGGAGGAAGCGAGGATAGGAAGGGAGGAAGCGAGGATAGGAAGGAAGGAAGGAAGGAAGGAAGGAAGGAAGGAAGGAAGGAAGGAAGGAAGGAAGGAAGGAAGGAA